>SJYX01013554.1:5343-15489 GCA_006410675.1 Oreotragus oreotragus | reverse complement strand
CCAAAGCCTTTGACTGTGTGGGTTCCTGACACAGAGCTCCTAAAACTCTTGTACTTCTGGGTACCAGGAGAATCTTTTATCCTAGAACCTTGTCTTTAACTCAATTCCTGACACAGGGCTCCTAAGACCTTTGTAATTTCCTCAGTGATAGGTGCATCTGACACAGAGTTCCTATGTCCTGGCTCTATTTCCTGCTTCTAGAAATGTCTCTGGGACAATCTCTAGACAACAATGTCTAGTTGTTTCTAAGGAGACAACTCTTGGTAGGTTCCAGAATGTTGCTGGTCACCAGAAGCGCCAGGCCAGGATTAGAAACTTAAAACTTTCAGCTCCGCCCCGCTATTCTCTGAGAGGGGAGAGGAGCTGGGCCTGAAGTTACTAGCTGATCATGCCTCTGTGACAACACCTCCACAAAGAGGGGTTTAGAGAGTGCCCAGCTTGGTGAACACATCTCCATGCCAAGGGGGCATGCATCCCAACTCTATGGGAGCAGAATCTCATACTCAGGACGCTCCCAGACCTCACTCACTCGCTGCGTATCTCCATCTGGCTTTTTTACCTGCTTTTTCATATCCTTTATTGCACAATAAATCCATACATCTTTCCCTGAGTTCTGTGAGCAAAGGATCCCCAAGGAGGGGATCATGGGAATCCTGATTTACAGCTAATTTGGGCAGAAGATGTGAATAACCTGGGGACTTATTACTTGTGACTGGCATTTGAAATAGGGATGAGCAATCTTACTGGACTGAGCCCTTAATCTGCGGGCTCTGCAACCAACTCTGGTTAGTGTCAGAAATGAATTGAATTGCCAGGCACCAGGCTGATACGGAAGAACTAGTTGGTATGGGAAAATGTCCCACACATCTGGTGTCAGAAGTATTTTGTGTGAGAGTAAAGGAGAAATAGAGTTTTTCCTACAGTGACAGTATTGTATGAGAAAGAGAGGGGGAAAGTCATGCTCAGAGAGACCTGCCACTTGTCATTAGTCAAGGGGACAGTAGACAGGACATGGTGCAAGAGAAAAAGCTTGAATTCCTTCCCTGAAGTCCTTCTTCCTTCACCTCCCTCACCCTTTCCATCTCTTCCCACCTCTTCTTTGTATCCTAGTCTGCTGACCGTGCCTGCTCAATTCTCAGACATCTATCGGCTTTTCTCCATTACTATACGACAGCACTGATCCTTTATCACCTTTCTACTGAATTTGAAACATCATCTCTCAATGAACCACCCACTTTCATGGTTCCATATGCTGTTATGCTCTTTGTTCAAGCCAAAAAGCCTCTTCATCTGGTCCCATAGCACTTGTTGAGATTTCACTCAAAGGGAAAATTAAGCTTTACATGAATTATCTAGACAGGAAAGTACTTTATCTTCTCTTCTCTCATTGAATTTGGTGTACTTCTCTATCATTTATAGGACTTATCATATTGCTATCATTAATTTCTCCATTAAACTCTGATTCTGCTTTTCTCCCACTGGACTCCAGGTTCTTCAAAACTATTTACTACATCCTAATCACTTTTGTGTTTTCAGTAATTCTCAGTGCTTCTGATGCACGTAATTTTTCAATATATATTTGAAGAATGGAGACATGAACTGCTGAATAGATGAGAGGCAGTATAACACAGTTAGTTATAATTTGGGGGGCAGACAGACCTGGGTTTGAGATCCAGCTTTGCTGGGTGACTTTGGATAAATCACTTAACCCCTATGAATTTTAGTCCCTTCAGCTGTAAAATTTGTATAATTAGGGAAATGATCCTACTTACCTCATAGAGAGATGGTAAAGATTAAATGAAATAATGCATATAAAGCTCATAACACAATCCTGGCAAGTAGAAAGCATTAAATGTTCTTATTTTTATTGTGAATGAGCATAACTGAGTTCAAGTGACAAAAATATTACAGATGTGCAGACTGAACAAAAATTACTAAAGAGGGAGAGTGGGTCTCTGGAAGAAAGGAACTCAAAACTTTCTTTGGGAAGAAAAAGGAAGGCAACTTGGAGAATAGATGGCAGACAGAAAGGTCATCTGAAGCTCTGCAATTTAGCTATATTACTCAATATCACCATTTAAACCATTTATAAGCAGCCTATTGGAAATGACATCAGGTTAGGAGATTGCTTTCATTGTCCAAATAATCAAACTTGTCCTTTGGTGGCAAACCATGCCAAAAAGAAAGAGCTTTGAATTTTGTCATAAATAATATTCTCCTCTCTAAGCACTTATGACATTAAGCAATCCAGAGAATTTGATATTTATGAGAACCAAATAGAGATATGCAACATTTAATTCTTATTTTTCACCATATTTTTATATATATTATGATTAAACTTTCAGAGCCATTGAAATCGGAGAAGGCAATGGCACCCCACTCCAGTACTCTTGCCTGGAAAATCCCATGGACGGAGGAGCCTGGTGGGCTGCAGTCCATGGGGTCGCTAAGGGTCGGACACGACTGAGCGAATTCACTTTTACTTTTCACTTTCATACATTGGAGAAGGAAATGGCAACCCACTCCAGTGTTCTTGCCTGGAGAATCCCAGGGACGAGGGAGCCTGGTGGGCTGCCGTCTATGGGGTCACATAGAGTCGGACACTACTGAAGTGACTTAGCAGCAGTAGCAGCAGNTTTCACTTTCATACATTGGAGAAGGAAATGGCAACCCGCTCCAGTGTTCTTGCCTGGAGAATCCCAGGGACGAGGGAGCCTGGTGGGCTGCCGTCTATGGGGTCACATAGAGTCGAACACGACTTAAGTGACTTAGCAGCAGCAGCAGGCCTTAGTCAGCACTTTGCCGAAATTGCTGTTTCTTCTTTTTCCTCGGGTTCGGTGCTGGCGTGCTCTGAGAACTTTGTCCCTCTTCTCTGGCTCGGACCCCGGCTTGAATCCCACCCAGGAGGCTTAGGGGGAAACTCAGTCTGATTTCGGGTCCGAGTCAGTCTTGGGAGCCCGAGAGTGTCACCCCCACGGCCTCGATGAATGGATGAGTGCGCTGCAGCTTGCGGGGGACCACCAATTTGGATTTGGAACCCGATAAAGGCCGACTTCATTTGGGACTCTGGTGGGGTGGGCTTTGGGAAGGGCCGATACCCACAGAAGTCAGAGGAGCAGAGGCAGGGGTCACACACATGTCTTGGGAGAAAGCCACTGGGATCTTGTTTAAAAGGATATAATGCTTATGAAGTCAGATCCGGGGTTAAGGCTGAGACAGCCATGTAGCTCTGGATCCGGTATATTTCAGAGCTTCCAGTTTATTGTCTGCAAAATGAGGGTCTTGCACCCCCACTATGGCTGGGGTGGCCCAGCTCACAAAGTGGGAATGGCAAGCCTAAGGTGTGTGCCCCAGAACTTGGCTTCTTGACGCTAGACTGCAAGAGACTGAATTCCAGCGCCTCTTCTTATCAGCCACTAATTAGCCATGTGTGAAATGGGGATGCAGTTGCTGTATTAAATAAGATAAGGCTGTAAAGGTGGTCCCAGGCCACAGATAAAGAAGGGAAGGAGAAAAGGGCTGCTGCTGGAGTCTGAAACATGAGGTACACGTGGCAAATGGCAAGTGTTTATTTGCAGGTAAATTAGGAAAAGCAGGAAGGTAGTGTGCCTGAGTGGATGGTCATTAGCTGGGCGTAGGGAACATGAGGGCTAGGCTTTGGGGGAGGTTTCTTTCTCTGGCAGCTTTGTTGGGGCCTCAGGAGGGACTCAGAGGACCACAGGTGTAGGCGGTGAAGAGCATCAAACAAAGACTTTAAGTAACTCCACCAGGCGTGGGTCCTTGTAGAGCTTTTCCTCCAGAGCCAAGTACTTCAGTGGGGCCAGCTCCTTGTGTCTGAAATCAGAGGGAGGGGTTACAAAGCCGGTACTCCGAGACCTCCCTGGTGGTCCAGTGGTTAAAAATCCTTCCATTGCAGGGGACATGGGTTCAATCTCTGGTCTGGGCACTGAGAGCCCACATGCCGCAGGGCAATTAAGCCTGCGTGCCACAACCGGAGAAGCCTATGCACCGCAGTGAGGACCCAGCACAACCAAAAAAAACAAAAGCTGATGCTCCAACATCCTTGTGGGTCCTCTTGGCTCCCCCCACCCCTGCCTCCTCACCGACTGAGCCGCTGCTCCAGGATACGGATGCGGAACATGGCCTGAGAGCAGTAACTCAGGTATAAGTCTTCATCCTCAGGCGTCAGGGTCACCTGATTCTCCTGATACCACTGCTGCTTCTTCTGCAGCTCTTGAGTCTCCTGTGGGCCCGGGGAAGGAGAGCTGGAGGGCTGACCCAGACTGCAGGCTGACCCCGCCCCTGCACAGGGCATCAGACAGCCCCACAAGGTCAGCCCCGTCACCCCTTCTCATAGAAGCCAGAGAAGCAGAGGCAGAAAACCTGGGGCCTTGTTTAGAGGGATGTATGTCCACAAGGACTTCCCAGGTGGCTCAGTGGTAAAGAAGCATCCTGCCAATAGAGGAGACGAGGGTTCGACCCCTGATTGGGGAAGATCCCCTGGAGAAGGAAATGGCAACCCACTCTAGTATTCTTGCCTGGGAAATCCCACGGACAGAGGACCCTGGTGGGCTACACAGTCCATGGAGTCAGAAAGAGTCAGACACAACTTAGCGACTAAACAATAACATGTCCACGAGGTTAGAGCAGGAGTCAGGACTGAGAGCCACGTGACTCTGGTCAAAGTACATTTTCAGAGCTTCCAGTCTGTCGTCTGCAAAATGAGGGTCATTGCACCCACCCCCACCACCACAGAGCTGTTTGTGAAGATTAAATAAGATAATGCAGGGGAACTACAACAGACCAACAGAAATGTACCTAACAGAAATGGGTCAAAAACTACAGGAGTTGTTATAATGCTCCAGCCAGCCAGCCATCCACCCCTCCATCCCTCTGTTTACTCATCCACCCCTCCATCCACCCTTCCATCCAATAAACAAGGATGAGGAAGGACAGCTTGGTCCTTTGGACACACCAGGCACTGACTTCCTCCCCCTGCGCCCGTTAGTCCCGCACAAGTCTATGAGATGGTGAGCCAACAGCCCTGGGCTGGTTTTCCGGTGGAGGATGCCGAGGTCCCCACCCCTGCCAGGACCCCAGCTGCACCTTTTCAAACCGGGCCTGGATGAGGTTGGCTTTGTCAATGAGGCGCTGCTTGAAGTCACTGAGGCACTCCTCCTTGAGGCGCACGGCCTGCCAGCGTGTGAGCTTCTCCCCAGGCGGGAGCTGGGCCAGGAATGGGGCCAGGTAGTCCAGCTGGGCCTCCACCTGTCGCAGGTGCTCCTCGTGTAGCACGCGCTCCTGTAAGAGGGGACCAAGGGTCGGCTGGACCAGCAGGGGCCGCAGACATCCCCCAAACAGCTCCATCGAGATGTGACCACACAGAACCGGGCCCCAAACCCTCTGTGCTTGAGGCCTCAGAGGGCTCTGTGCTGTCTCCTGAGATCATGGTTATTGGTGACAGCCAACTCTGGTGTCTGTGAGTTCACACGTCTCCACTCGAGCCTCAGTACATACCTATCACTCAGCAGATGCTCACTCGATAAATGGTAATAAAGCGTGGTTTTTAATGATATTAAAAACTGCTGGTGAGTTCCTTTTTTCCCTTCTACCCTGGGGCCTTCTTTATGTCCTGTGTTGGCCGACAGAGCCCAGTGAAGCTGGAGATGTGGGGGCGGACATCCCCACCTCTGGGGGTCTGAGAACCAGACCTTAGGTGCCCAGTCCTGTCTTGGCCAACCTCATCTTTTTTTTTTTTTTTTTTAAGAAATCTCCAGTTGGTTGGTGAAGGGGATTTTGAAGCTGGCCTCAAAAAAACCAAGCTAGGTCTTGCAACCAGAGTGGGTAATGTGAAGGCCCTGTGTGCAAGGGCCAGAGTCCGCTCGCTGGTGCTACCAGCCCAGGTCACAACCTCCAGGGAAGCCCCCATGTGGAGGTCTAGGCTTGGCCATAGCTCCTGGAGGTGGTGCGGGAGGACCTGGCCTGTATCCTGAGCATGTGTTGGGGCAAGATCCAGGAAAATGGTCAGCTCACAGGAAAGAGGACCACTGTGGTGTCAATAACATCATCACCTCTAAAGGGCTTCCCCCCAGAATCCCTATCAACCTCAGCACCCTGGAGGTAGGGGTGGGTCGGAGGGGGAGGGGTCCGGGGGAAGCCAGGGAGCAGGGCTCACCATGGCCTCCCGGTACTCCTTGCTCTTCTCGTTGCGCTTGGTGTCATAGATGGAAATGGTCAGTGTGTGTGCCTCCTCCTCCACCTCCCGAAGCTTCAGGATCTCTAGCACCTGAGGTGGGAAGTGGGGCAGACATGGTTAAAACACCCCCCACCCCCGCCACGTGCCATAGGCCCACTCTCCCGCAGAGCACCCGACCTCCAGCTCTGACTCCCAGGCTTGGTGTCTGGACAGCTTCTCCTCGTTCTTCAGCTTCATCATGGCCTCGTACTGGTAGAGAAGCTTCTTGGTGTGCTCCATGGGCTCCACCTGGAACAACCGCCACAGTGGCTCAGAGAAGCAGCATCAGTGGCGGGGGTTGTGGGCAGATTCTGGAGCCAGATCTCTTGGGTTCAAATCTTCCCCTGCCGTTTTCTAGCTGTGTGACCTCCAGCCCGTTGCTTCACCTCTCTCCATCTGTCACATCTCTAAAAGGTCAACTAGCAACAGAAGAGAAACTGGAGACAGAGGAGCCAAGGAACATGCCAGCGAAGTCAGGACTGGAGCTAGGAAAGCCAGCCCTGTGGAGGTGTTGAGATCTGTCACAGCCTTGGTCGCAGGATGGAAAAGGAGACGGTTTTCAGAGGAGCTCAAAGACTATTATTCCCAGATGCGAGGTCTTGATTTTCCCAGGGGCGAAGATGAATTTCCAGGCTGGGTCCCAGGGCCTTCCACCCCAGTTCTCCTAGGTCCCCAAGACAGCATGCAGGGCCCCGGGGCTCTCTCCTCACTCCAGCCCATCCCGCCCCTGCCCGCCAGACTCCCGAGCCCACCTCGAAGCTGATACACATGTCGGGGGCCATGACGATCTTGTTGCCCTTGCTGTCCACCTCCGTGCGCCGCAGGAACTCGCGCTTGTTGGCCGTGATGTGGTCCGAGCGGCAGTGGTAGCGCAGCTGAATGCGCTCCTCTGCGATCAGAAACACTCGCTCGGCCACGTCCTCGTCCGCAGGCTTCGCGGGGTTGCGGAAGAATCGCTCTGTGATTTTCTGGGACACCAGAACATGTGGAGGAGGCGGGGTGGAAAGGGGGGGGACTTCTGTGCCTGCCCCGAGGACAGGCGCAAAGGACCCTCAGGGCCGCTGGGGTCTGGGTTATTTGCGGGGGCAGGGGTTCATGTAGAACAGCCCCTCCGAGCCAGACAGTGGCTCTCAAGGCCCCAGGGGTCTCGGTGCCCGGCGCTCCAGCCCTATGTGGTGCGCCACTTCTCCTCTAGCTCCTTCTGCCAGACTCTGCTTGCACACCTCCAGAGACGGGGAGCTCACCACCTCTCCAGGCAGCCTGCTCTATCACTTGACAATGCTTACTGCTAAAAAGAGCTGCTTTGGCGTGCAGAGGTTAAATACAGGCGCAAAATAACTGGTCATGATATGGAGGAAAAAGCCGCACAATTTAAGTGAAGAGGGTGCTACAGGAATTCTGCACGTGTGCACACACACACACATCTTTGAAAAGACTCTCAAAATCCAGTCTATTGATATGTGATAATCGCTGAGCGATGGCGTTCTGAGATATTTTTACTTTTTATAATTTTACA
The DNA here is from genome assembly GCA_006410675.1 of Oreotragus oreotragus. Taxonomy (NCBI): domain Eukaryota; kingdom Metazoa; phylum Chordata; class Mammalia; order Artiodactyla; family Bovidae; genus Oreotragus; species Oreotragus oreotragus. Next base: position 7,738 of record SJYX01013554.1, on the reverse strand, counting down.
TACTTTCTAAGTGTTCAGTCAAGAGTGTGTGTACACACACAAGGACAGAATACCTCGGTGGCCCAGTGGCTGATGTCTGGCATCAGACAGACCCGAGATGGTGTGTTTGGTAAAACAGGAAAGGTCACTCAGTAAAAAAGGCTCCCCGGAGTCGGGGGTCCTCCCCTTCAGGGTAACCTTGGCTCACCAGAGTAGGCGGGCACCCCATCCCCGTGCCCAGCAGGTACTTACCACCATGGGCCGGGGGTTTGACTCTGCGCTGTTCAAAGCCAGCTTCTTCATCCGGGGCCCGAAATTGACATGGCGGTAGGAGAGGAAGTCCGGCCGTCCTTGGTAGTACTCTGTCATCGTCCTGGGTGTCTCCTCCCGCTTGATCAGGCCATCCACGCGGGCCGTTTCGTAAAACTCCATGACACGGTCCATCTCAGGTTGCATGGACTTGTACGAGTGCACTGCGGGGGAGGTGGGGGCCGGGCGACACCTAGGTGAGCACCCGGAGCCCCTGGCTTCATAACCCGACCCCAGGCCTTGGGGAGAAGCCTCATGTATGATGTCACCAATGTCCTAGAGCTAGGTGTTTAGGCTGCTTCCAGCTTTTTTGTTATTATAATCAACACCATGATGAACATCTGTTTGATGTATGTATGTTTCCTTCTTGCCTGCTATTTGTGCAACAGAACTGCTGGTCAAAAAACATGCATAATTTAAAGCTATCACTGATTATTTTACCCAGCCGCTCCCCAGAAAAGTTGTGCCAATTTGCTCTCCTACCAGGAATGAAGGGGAGTCTCTTGCTTACATGTGGTAGGGCCATTTTTTTCATTTTTGCCAACTGGAGGGTTGTAGGTTGGTCCCTTATTGATTTTCTTTCTTTCCCCTTCCCTTCCCTTCCCTCCCCTCCCCTTCCTGTCTCAACCAAGTGAGATTGGACATGTTTTCAGATGTATAATGACCCTGTGTTTTTCTTTTGTGAATTCTTGGATTGGGTTGTTAATTCCCTCCCGGGATATGTCCTTCCCTGCTTCCCAGCCTCCTGGGCTCGCTTCTGCCACACTTCTGCCCCCTGCATTGCCCTTGTGGGGGTGCTTGTTGGTTTTCTTGTAGGCATCCTAACCCCTGTAAGCGTGGCCCCAATGGGTACCTGATCCCAACCACAGCATGGGCAGCAGCCCTGCTTTACCTTTCCTGGAGGAACCTGTCACATTTCCTTAGATTTCCTGTGCTTCCTCTGGCCTCCCACACATCTGCTTTTCTTGGGGAGGCAGGGGCTCTTTCGGTTGCTTGCCACCCAAGAACCCTGGCAATAAGGATGCTGGTTCCTCCCAGCATGCATCAGCTGCTGTGGAGGCTGCTCTAAGGAGCACACGAGGCCCCCACCCTGGGCTCCTAGCTGGCCTAGTGACGGGGTCCACGCACTGCGCAGCGCCTGGGGGTGGCCCGGCTTGAAGTAGTCGACATTCAAGCCCGTGATCTTGTTTATGTGCTTCAGCTCCAACATGTCCTCCCTGTTCTGGTACCACTCCTTCATCTCCAAAGTCTTGGTACCTGTGGGGCCCGATCGGTGTCTGAAGCAGCCAGGCCAGGTCCCCCAGCTGCTGTCCACCGCCGCAGCACACAGAGCACACCAGCACGGCCCACACTCACACGGATAGGGGTGGTGACATGACCGAGGCCATGTAACATGTCGGGGACCCAGCCCTTCTGCCCCCTGGCCCCACCCCGCCCCGCAGCTAGAGCTGCCTACTTACACTCCAGGTCCTCGTAGGTGGTGAGGCGGCACACGAGGCCGTTGCTGTTGAGGTACGGGGCCCACTTCTCCAGCTTCGCCCTCTTGTACTGTATCACTTTCTTCCCGTTTGGGCAGCGGGTCTCGAACGCTGAGGACACAGAGTGGGCTGGGGTCCTTCCTCCCCAGACCGGGGGAAGGGAAGGCCAGCCTCACCAGCCACTCTTCAGCCTCTGTTCACTGTGCTGTTTGCTCAGCTCCTCCAGCCGCCAAGCCCACTCCAGGGAGGCAGAGGGGACAAGTCTCCAGGGCGGCCCCTGCCCTGGAGGACCTCTCAGCGTGAGCCTGACCACACCGCACTCTTCCAGAACTTGGCTGGAAACACCATCCCCTCCTGCCCTTACTGTGCTGACTTCTTCCAGTCCCCTAAAACTTAGCTTAGATGAGCCTTCCTCCTAGAAGCCCTTTCTGCCCGCCCACTCGCCAGCCTCCAACCCCCAGGTTCCCATGACACCCTCTCCAGCCCTTCCCGCCCTGATGGGACAGCCTAGGTCCTCCCCGTGGGTCCAGGCACTCCCAGATGGAAATCTCAGCAATCAGCAGAGGCTGGCATGGGGCACAAGCATGCTCTGCCCCCTGCTTTCCCTGCCCACCCCCCCCACCCCCCCG
>SJYX01013553.1:17221-36804 GCA_006410675.1 Oreotragus oreotragus | reverse complement strand
CTTTGTTCGTAGTGATGCTTCCTAAGGCCCACTTGACTGCACACTCCAGGATGTCTGGCTCTAGATGAGTGATCATGTCCTCATGAGTATCTGGGTCGTGAAGATCTTTTTTGTACAGTTCTTCTGTGTATTGTTGCCACCTCTTCTTAATATCTTCTGCTTCTGTTAGGTCCCTACCATTTCTGTCCTTTATTGAGCCCATCTTTGCATGAAATGTTCCTTTGGTATCTCTAATTCTCTTAAAGAGATCTCTAGTCTTTCCCATTATGTTGTTTTCCTCTATTTCTTTGCATTGATCGCTAAGGAAGGCTTTCTTATCTCTCCTTGCTGTTCTTTGGAACTCTGCATTCAGATGGGTACATCTTTCCTTTTCTCCTTTGCCTTTAGCTTCTCTTCTTTCCTCAGCTATTTGTAAGGCCTCCCCAGACAGCCGTTTTGCCTTTCTGCATTTGTTTTTCTTGGGGATGGTCTTGATTACTGCCTCCTGTACAGTGTCATGAACCTCTGTCCATAGTTCTTCTGGCACTCTGTCTATCAGACCTAATCCCCTGAATCTGTTTGTCACTTCCACTGTATAATTGTAAGGGATTTGATTTAGGTCATACCTGAATGGACTAGTGGTTTTACCTGTTTTCTTCACCTGTTACCAGACCATCGATAAAGCCTCACCTGGTATCTGACCACTGATAACTCTTCGCCTGTTAGCAGGTCCTTGATTGATGGCTCTTCCTACCAGACCACCCCCTCCTATCATCAGATCAGTGATAGAACCACAGCAGCAGGCCTTTCTGACTCGGCCCTAATTGTCACAGCTTGGTGTGGGGCCACCAGGAGGAGGGGATGCCGGACAGCCCCGNTCGCCTGTTAGCAGGTCCTTGATTGATGGCTCTTCCTACCAGACCACCCCCTCCTATCATCAGATCAGTGATAGAACCACAGCAGCAGGCCTTTCTGACTCGGCCCTAATTGTCACAGCTTGGTGTGGGGCCACCAGGAGGAGGGGATGCCGGACAGCCCCGTGCTCTGCTGCATGTCTTCATGCTCTCAGACCCGCCTCTGGATGCACGAGAGAGAACCACGATGAAAATCCTCTCTCTCACTTCTTAAGTCACGTTCTGCCTGGATGGTCTTTATGAGTGTTGTATGTTCCATTATTCCGGTGATCTGCGTGGTGTTACGTGTGAGATGTATTGGCATAATACCTAGGCTCCAGTTAAGGCCACTTACGTAACCTTTCTGAGCTCCGGCTGCTAGTTCAGGTGGGCGAGTTGATGGACTATGAAGGTTTCATAAACTGATGGTGATGACTGTAGTGATTTCTTGCACAATTGGGTTGAGAGGGGTAGTAAAACTCCAGAGCCAAGCTCGATGGGAAGAAAGAAAGAAAATCTTACATACTGAAGTCGTCCGTATATAGTTCGTGGACACGTAGCAGATTAAAGCCCCTTGACCTAGATTGCAGTGTGCGTGCGTGGCACTGTGGTCTGGCCCAGGCGGGCGAGGCAGCTCCTGGCCCAGGGCTGAGCAGGGCGTGCAGCCCCATCATCTCGTCATGTAGACAGCGCGTCTGCAGGCGTCCTGTGCCCCGTCTCCGGCAGCAGTTTGCTCTTCTTGGCGAGCCCGGGACGTCCCGTCACTGCTGTCACCTTCAGCCTCCGCAGCCAGGTGTGGGGTCCCTGCCGCGTCTCTCGCGGGAGAAGGCCACCCCCGCCTGTTTCCTGGCATCCGAGTGTGACCGTCGCCTGCTGAGATGCCAGTGTCTCAGGGTAGGTGTGTCTTGGGTGTCCGGGTCCTGGTAGAAAGCAGTTGGTCTCAGAGCCTCTGGGGAGGGCACCCTTGGCAGTATGTGATGCCTGCTCCCTGGTGACTGAGGGGCTGCTCCCCCTCTGGGGTGCGCCCTGTGCCCCCTCTGGGGTGCGCCCTGTGCCCCTCTGGGGTGTGCCCTCTCCCCTCTGGGGTGCACCCTCTTCCCTCTGGCCTGCACCCTGTCCTCCTCGGGGATGCGCCCTCTCCCCTCTGGGGTGCGCCCTCTCCCCTCTGGCCTGCGCCCTGTCCCCTCCTGGCCTGCGCTGTGTCCTCCTTGGGGGCGCTTGCAGTGTCCGGCCGTATGACTGAGGCATCGGCTCTCTCTCTGTTATATTCAGCTTGGTTTTGAACACGTTTTGTATCCCCCCCAAAGATTGCAGTCGCCCTTAAGATAGAGACGCACGCACTCTGTCTGTAATGTGTCCCCAGTGCCTGACTGGGTACCTGAAGTCAACTTATTGAGTCAGTGACGGTTTATCCTGCAGATACACGAAACTGTGACTAATCTCTGGAGGCTGTTGAGACCCACGAGGGGGCTCACGGTTGGACAGGAGTCTGCCAGCAGTGCGGGCGCCCGCTTGCTTTGACCCCAGATCCCAGTGAAGGGGCGGAGCGCCGGTGCTCACGTGCACGCAGGGCCTGCTCAGGGGCAGGCTGTAGGTCCTGGGGCTCCCGGCGCTCTGGACCATCCCGCTCACCTGGCGGGGTGACCGCCCCGCTCTGCAGGCCGCTCTCTCCTCCCAGCCAGGAAGCCGGCTGTGGGGCTTCTCCGGCGCTTGTCTAGTGGCCACTTCAGCAGGAAACCGTACTGACGAAGTAACCACACGCTAGGTTTCTCCTTGTGTGCACACGACGTGATGCGCCTGGATATCTGTTTAGCCCGGTGCCCGAGGAAGGGGCTGGTGGGCAGGTCCTGGCTTCTGCAGGCTGGAGGAGGGATGGCCTGCTTTCTGCAGCGCGGCTTCCCAGGGGCCAGGGGCTGGGGGCCAGGGGCGCCCTCCGGGGCTGCCCCGCGCTGGGGCCCGCTCTGTGTGATGCTCACTAAGTGCAGCTCCGTGTCGCTGTCTGCAGGATGCCGGAGGCCCAGCAGAGGGTTGGGGGCTGCTTCCTCAGCCTGATGCCGCAGATGAAGACCCTGTACCTGGCGTACTGTGCCAACCACCCGTCCGCGGTCAGCGTCCTCACAGAGCACAGGTGCGTCTCATGGACTTCTTCCCAGGTAGGGGGGCAGCCGTGTCCTGGGGTTCCCTCAGGCCAGCTCATTTCTGTCAAATGTTACTTGAAACATGGAGCAGGCATCGTGTGTTTTTCAAGAATGGTAAGTTTAATTATCCTCCAAGTGATTGCCTGGGGAGGACTGACGTCGGGCTTTAAAATCCTAATTAGTGCTTATAATAGAAACGGGAGTGTTTTGTAGTCTCTTTGGCCTGGACCTTTGGACGGAGGTCAGGAGAGCTGGTGGGAGCTCTGGAGGGTGGCCGCAGGCTGGTCCGGGCTGCTGAGTCGCACCCGCTCAGTGCGTGAGACTGGAGCACGTGTGCAGGACTGGCCTTGCTGTGGAGACAGTCTGTCTCTGTGGGGCATACCGAGCCAGAGGCCGTGTGCGCCCGCTCTGCAGCCGGGAACTGGGGAAGCAGCAGCAGGCCACTCTCTGCTCGTCTCATCAGGCACGTCCGTGCGCCCTGGGCAGTACGGAGCCCTGCCTCCTGAGCAGCAGGGAGGACCGCAGGGCTTGACCTGCACACAGGGTGGGCACCGAGGCTCTGCTTCTGCTCCCAGAGGGGCACACGTCTGTGTTAAGGATTCAGAAAACTTCATGGTTCCTTCTGAAAACAGCAGTTCAGCCATAAATAGCAGTTCGGTCATTTTTTAAACCATAAAGGCAGAAATTGTGTGAGTCGCAGCAAGGTAAACGCCACTGTGCTCCTGGTTTAAATATTTAACCTCAGGTTACTCCTAACTTAATATTTCAGTTTGAAGCTTAGAGGCTGTGCTGGGAAGCGGGCGTTGTTGGGCTGTTTGTAACTCAATGAGGCTCCAGCGAGGTGGCCTGTGCCCGTCCGTGTGTGGGCCTTCGGGAGGACCTGCTTTGAGCCCTAGCCACGACTCTGTAGCCAGTAGCCCTTGGAGATCATCCGTCTTCTCTGGAAGTGCCGGGTCATAGGGTCCTGTTGGCGGGAAGCAGAATCCCTGAGTAGCTGAGCGTCTACTCCTGGGAGCGGTGATTTAGATGCGTTTCCTCCTGAGCGAGATGCAGGGATTGAAATGTGAAATTTTGAAAATTCCTCAGGAATTGCTGACGCAGTCTTGGGAGAGATGAACAGCAGATAGAAGGCTGGGGTAAATTACAGGGCATTTTAAATGTGTTCTCTCCTTCTGCAATTTTGGCTGGCCCCCTGGGGGTGAAGCTGTGTCCTGAAGGTGACATTTAAAACCATTCAGACGTTCAGGGCAACGCTTGTGAGCGTGTGCTGTGTTCCTCTCTGTATTATTGCTTTAGTGACTGCTTGTGTCATGGCTGAAACCTCAGGGCAGCTTTTCCCAGAAGAGCAGGAGGGTGTCCGGACGGGGCTGTGCTCAGGGACCCCTGCCCGCCTCCATATGGTGTGTCCCGGCCGGGAGGCGGGAGGGGTGAGCAGTCAGGCCCTGGGACCGTGCCGTGGATGGGCGAGTGAGGCGGCTGGCAGGATGCGCTGCCTTCGTGCCCTCCTGAGGCCCCTGCCCTGCCCGCAGCTCAGACCCGGCCTCCGGGCGTGAGTGGGGTTGAGAGCCGGCTTCCCAGGCTGGTGGCCTCTGCCAGCCCGCCCTCCCTTCCCCTTCTGTCCTGAGTCCTGCTTGAGGCCTCTGTCCTGCTCTTGTTGAGGTTGTGAAACCACCACTTGGGGGTGGATCAGTCTGTTTTTCTGCTTTGAATATACTTTCTCAGGGATTGATTTAAACATAGTGTTTTGCAGTTTTGAAGTCTTACTTTTAGTCTTAGGATCCTTATGTTGTATTAGTTTGAATTTTAAGTGTGAATCTGGAAAATGTATGTATGGATCCACCAGTCCTGTTGAATTATAACGGATATCTGCCTTTTGCATTATCGTTTGATGGTCGGCGCCATAGGCTCATGGCTGCCTGCTGTGAATGAATCAGGGCTTCATGATTGAGTATGTAGAATGCCTCCTTTTTTCCAGCACAGTAGTTGTTGCTTTTTGCTGCACTACCCTGAGGTTACCTCTGTGTTCCTCGGGCGCCATCTCGCAGCCCCCAGTGTCGTTTGAGTAAATACAGAAGATGAAACACTGTGTAAGGATTGCTAGCATCAGTAGAAACTAAGCTGGAAGGGCCTTTGTTTTGTCAGAAAAGCTATAACCTGCTGTTTTGTTTTATTATGGTACTAAATTTTTTAATAACTAAGAAATGAAGCACTATGTGCTAAGCCGCTTCAGTTGTGTCCGACTCTTTGCGGACCCTGGGGACTGTAGCCCACCAGGCTCCTCTGTCCTTGGGACTCTAGGCAGGGATGCTGGAGAGCCCTCTTTGAGGGAGTCTTCCCAACTCAGGGATCCAGCCCAAGCCTCTTATGTCTCCCGCATTGGCAGGGGGGCTCTGTGCCACTAGCGTCTCCTGGGAAGCCCATACAGTGATCAGGAAAGGTTTATAAAAGGCTTTGTTTCATTTCTTAACAGTGTACGTGTCTGGCATTTTAAGACTGTCACATGGATATTAAAAGAAGTTACTTTTGCTTGCAAAAATTCCACGTAAATTTTCAGTTGTAGGGAATTTTGGGAGTAGGTGGGTGGCTGATAAGAATAATTTGCTTAGTTTTATTAATTATTGTCTGCCCTAATTGTTTCTTTATTTTTGTTGTCTCTCTCTTTAGTCTGAAGTGAGAAAACACAGGGGCTAGCATTCACAGATGGAGAAGGAAATGGCAACCCACTCCAGTATCCTTGCCTGGAGAATCCCAGGGACGGAGGAGCCTGGTGGGCTGCCGTCTATGGGGTCGCAGAGAGTCGGACACAACTGAAGCGACTTAGCAGCAGCAGCAGCCCTAACTGTAGTTATAAATTGTTGTATGATACTAAACTATCAAAAATGGCCCAAAGAGACTTTTTTTTGTTATTTTTCTTGTGGTAGAAAAGGCCCCAGTTGGATTGTATTTAAAGGAGTCAAACTTTACTCTTAGTCCCGTTAAGGGGGAGGGGTGACGTGAGGCGGATCCAGGTGACCCCATTGCACCGATGGGTCGGGGCTTCAGGATTTTCGTGTTTACTTTATGACCTCCTTTATAGTGCTCCTCCCAGTGGGAGACGCGGGGACCCAGAGGGGATGCGGCCTCCACCGCCCGCCCGCAGCCCAGGCGTCCTCCACTCCGTTTCTGGAGGCACAGCGCTCTTCAGCAGTGTGGACCACAGATGGCGTCCTCCCGGGGACCCCGGGTGTCATCTGCCCTGTGAGGCACAAAAACGCAGAATTCCCATCACAGACGAGCTTGGGCCTCCCTGGGTGCGCGTGTGACGCGGAGCCAGGGCAGCCCAGGCGTGAGGCTGGGGCCCCAGGAGCGTGCTCCATGGCGCCTGGCGGCGGGAAGTGGGAGGGAGAGGAGAAGGGAGTGGGAGGCTCGCTCGCCAGCGTCCTGTCTCTGGATATGCGCTCGGTTTCCTCGTCCATAAAGGCAGTCGACTTTCTTCCTACGGGCGGTGAGGGTTCAGTGAACTGATGCTGTGAAAGGGCTTCTCGGGATTGCGTGCCCGCGTGCGAGCCAGGGGCAGGGGCGCTGACCGGGCTCTGTTCTTGCCCTACAAGGACCGCCCAGTGTCAGACCTCTCTGTATGCAGGTGGCTCGCTGAGGGGGCTTTCCTGAATGGTTTGCTGGGAGACCACGGCTGTTTGTGTCATGCACACGGGGCTTTGCTCAGGCCAAGGGCCCTGACGTGAACTGTGGGGGGTCTTCCCTGTGGTGTTTAGAAATAAGCAGCACACATTTGGCCGTAAAGCCTGTGGCCTCTGAGTGGTCAAGGGCACCGTGTAGTCCGTCGGCGTCCTGGGGGCTGGGGGCAAGCGCGGCCTCCTGGGCCCTGGTGGTGACCTCTGCTCTCTCTGCTCGTGCTCAGTGAGGAGCTGGGCGAGTTCATGGAGCTAAAGGGCGCCAGCAGCCCGGGGATTCTCGTGCTGACCACTGGCCTCAGCAAGCCGTTCATGCGCCTGGACAAGTACCCCGCGCTGCTCAAGGAGCTGGAGAGACACATGGAGGTACGTCTGCCCCGCTGGCCACGCCAGGAAGAGCAGTCAGGAGCCAGCCCCAGAGAGGGTATTACCACCGGCCTGTAACTCGGGAGAGTTTCACATGGACTTTGTTGGTTGTGGAGTTGTTTCCTCGTATCCCAGCTCTGTAGAGAGGCGTCTGCTCCAACCACTGCAGGCGGGGAGAGTTTTATCTCCTTTGCAGAACTCAGGCTGTGGGCCCGGCAGAGGTGGGGGCTCAGGCTGCTGGCTTAGTTAGGCTGTGGTGGGCCACTCCCCAGGGGCAGGCCATCTGCTGCTGCGTCGCTCCCCTCTGCCCTCTGGTGCTGAGCAGCGGTGGTGGGGGTGGGTGGCGGTCGACGAGGCTGGGCTGGCCTCCTCCTCCAGGGCAGGGTCCAGAAGACTGTTCACCGCTCCATGGTTCCCTCAGAGGCTAAGCAGAGGCGCTTCAGCGCTGAGACAGAGGGGCAGGCCGCAGACTGGAACCACAGGGAAGGCTCAAGCCAGCCTCCAGAGAGCCTGCTGAAGGGCAAGCGCTCATTATGGAAGCTCACAGTGTGTTTCTTTTATTCAAAGGATTATCACCCAGACAGACAAGATATTCAGAAATCCATGACCGCCTTCAAAAACCTTTCAGTAAGTGATAGAGTGTGTTATGGTTTTTTTCCTTCAGACATTATTATGGCAAATGAATACAGGAAATTAGTTGTGAACTATAATTTGGATTTATTCTGGAGAAATAAAAAATAAATAACCTAGTTATTCCACGGCTGGTAAACTTTCATGCGTTATGGCACTGTGGACACCAGAGAGATGAAAGGATCAGTGTCTACGTTTACACGGCACCGTATAATGCTGCCGCACACGTCAGTGATCAGACCATGTCTGTAGTCTCATCTCAGTGTCTCTACTGACGTGTGAAAGGAGTGCTGGGCTTCTTACCTGCTGTCAAGCTGTCTCAGTGCCTGAGCTTCTGGGATGCGTGTCTTATTTATAGCACGCATGGAACTCACCCTTTTTTCCCTCTTCCAGGCCTTCTCTTCTGGCGCTCACTAGTAAAATCAGCGGATGCTTTTCTTGTCCAGTCCACATTCTGTCTTCTAAAAGCGACAGGATTTGCTATATTTGAGTGTTTCTCATTCTAGAGCTGTTGTGTTGTTGTGGGTCTTTCTTGACTTGGTGCTGTACTCAGGAAGTGAGCGAGTTGTTCACTAGCGTCTGTCTGCAGAAGCAGCCGGGGCCGCAGCAGTAGAGCCCGTCTCCCCTGACGGCCTCCTGTGCCCCCAGGCCCAGTGTCAGGAGGTGCGGAAGAGGAAGGAGCTGGAGCTGCAGATCTTGACGGAGGCCATCCGCAGCTGGGAGGGTGATGACATCAAGACCCTGGGCAGCGTCATCTACATGTCCCAGGTCCTGATCCAGTGTGCCGGCAGCGAGGTACTGTCTTCGGCGTTCCCTGCATTTCTTTTGCTCGGGGGAAACCTCTCTCCAGGGCCCCTGCGCCTGGCTGGCTTCCCCTGCCGGGGACACGGCTTCCCCAAGTTCCTTCACTGCTGTGGGCGGTGTTTCTCTTGGGTCTCCTTTTAGATTCTTGGGCATGTTTGTGCTTCACTTGTGGTCTTTCTGGGGCTCTTCTTAACTGATTGCAGCAAATGAGGTTTAACACGTAAGCAGCGCTCGTCAGCCTTTCGTGTAAATTGGGCAGAGCTCACGGGGGGTGGCGGCAGCGGGCGTGTTGGGCTCTAGGTTGGTTAGTGCCAGGATCTGCTGGGGGCCAGAGGCGGTCTCCCTGCTCTACCCTCCCGCCTTCAGCCTGTAGGGTCTGCCTGGTCTCCCTCTGCCACTGAAAGGACACAAGTTCTTTTCTTCTGTTTTCTCTCAACCACAGAAAAAAATCTGTTTTTCTAACTCCTGCCTAATGAGGAGTTAATGGCAGAGCTAAACTCAGACTTTTAGAAAGGTGTTCCACGGGCAACTTGTGAGTCTTAACGAATTTCTCATAATTTTGTTTCCATTTAAATTTGGTAGAAAGAGACACCTAAACATGAAGTGTGATATGCTGTCTCATAGCCGAATGTAAATACTTGTTCTCACCATTGGGAATATGTGTGAATATGGGTTTTTAACACAGTTATTTGAATTTGTTCTTTTACATTAGGAAAAGAATGAAAGATATCTTCTACTCTTTCCAAATATTTTGCTAATGTTGTCTGCCAGTCCTCGGATGAGTGGTTTTATATATCAGGTAAACACATTTTAAATGTATATTTGTTTATTGTGGGCCTGAGAGCTGTTTTCAGGCTCATTTTGAGTTTTCGTTAATACTGTGTGTGTCTGTCGTGTGCTGTGTATAGTGTTGTACGTACAGTGTTATGTTCACATCTATACACACAGCCCCAGTCTGTGTGTTTCGACGTGACTGTGCAAATTAGGATCTTTCTGTTAATCCAAAGCAAGCAGAGAAGGGAACTGGTACCTGTGCAGCTGACCCTGAGGACACAGACTGCTGGGGTGTGGGCCAGCTGGTCGCCTCCAGGTCGCTCTGCTGCTTTCCTGCCACAGGGCAGGCGGTCGCTCCGGGGGCTGGCTGGGGGTGGGGCATGTGTAGCCGAGGTGGTCTGTGGGCCCCCACTGGACTCAGCAGCCACAGGCACATGCCTGGGGTGTCAACTTAGCTTTTTTTATTGCTCGTCGTTTTTCTGATTTTCTTCGCGAGGATGTGAGTCTGCTCTAAGAAGGGATGCAAGGGCAGAGCCCTTCCGTTTCTGCTCTCATGTGAGGTGCTGCCCTGCCCTCCTCCAGGGACCTGCCCAGCCCAGAGATGAGCCCAGGTCCCCCACGGTGCAGGCGGCCTCTTAACCGTCTGAGCCTCCAGGGAAGCCCATGGTGCCTTAGGTTTTCTCTTTGTATAGCAGGGGCTTCTGGCACAGCTGACTGCTTTTTTCCTGTGTAGTTATTGAAGCTGCAGCCCTTCCATCAACTCCTCAAGGCCTGACGGGTCACCAGGAACCATTCCCACAGAAGTCACCCTGGGTTTGCTCGGAGTTGCATTTCTGCACACGTGGCACGCTGTTTGTCTTGTCCCCAGTAAGCGCTCTGGTGGGTCCTGAGTCCAGAGCGTTCACGGCGGGCTTGTCCTGCTCTGAAAGCTTTGCAGCCCAGAGAGGAGTTGACATCATGCGCTTGTTCCGAAAGGAGCGCATTAGGCGTGAGAAAGCAGATAGATACGGGCCAGCCTAGGAAAGGACTGCTTCCTGATCTGTAAGCCTGCGGTTGAGCCGATGCCTGGCTGGGGGCGCACCTGCTCGGGCTCCCCAAGCCGGCTGCTGCTGCTTTAAGTGACCTCTGTCCTTTCCGGCCATGTACCCTGGCTTCAAAGCTCCCCCCACCCCAAGGCCCAGGGCCCTGCGGTGGCCTGTGGGGCTGTGGGGGCGTCCGGCGCGGCCTCAGGCCCCAGGGTGCTGGCGTCAGCATGCCGCCGCAGGGCCCTGCTTCCCCCTGGATACACTGTCCTGGGGTCTTCTCCGAGTGCTGTGACCCCAGTGCACGCGTGTCAGTGCTCACTTCCTGCTCTGCCCCACATCCGGCCACCACGAGCTCGTCCTGCCCTCCATGGCTGTCGCTGCAGGTTAGTCGGGGACACGCAGCTGTGTTTCCCGTCGGGCTTCTCTGAGCTCTTGGTCAGCCCAGTGCCGTCGGCCCCTCGGCAGGGCATCTGCAGTGCCCACACCTGTCCGCACGGTGCCCACCCGGCTGCAAGACAGGCTCCTGAGCGCGGGCCCCAGTGCCTGTGGACCGGATGAGGCCTGTGGGGGCTGCGGAGGCGGCCGGGGCCGTGTGGGGCTCTCGGCGCCCGGCCTCTGCCCGGGTGTCAGGAGTCCCAAGCCCTGTGGCCTCCGAGCTGCCCCCCTACTCGGGGTCCTGCTCCCCGGGGGCCCCGGCCCTGACCCGGGAGACGCCCCCTGCTCGGGGTCCTGCTCCCCGGGGGCCCCGGCCCTGACCTGGGAGACGCCCCCTGCTCGGGGTCCTGCTCCCTGGGGGCTCTGGTGGCTGTTAGTTGAGGTGGTCGCTCCGCGGCCCAGTTCTGGCTCCGCTCCCTGCCTCACGCCCTCTATCCCAGAGCGGGCGGGCTGGTGCTCTTCTCTGCATTCTGGACAGCGCTTGGCGCAGCTGCTGACGGACAGTCCGGTGGCGGATGGCCAGGCGCAGCCTCACACAGTCCCTCCGGCTCCAGTTGTCTTTATTTTGCCTTCAGATGTGGAGCTTCCCCCGTGTTTCTCTAAGGCATATCTCTGCTTCCTTTCTATGAGCATCATTTAAAGTAACCACCGTGGACCCTAGTTGTTTTTTTTTAATCATAGCGTATATAATGTTTTGGTGTCTTGCTGTTTATATTTAGAGTAACTCATCAGATGAAATGTTCTTGTTCTGGTTTGCAGCCCTGTACCTTTTTGCTGGCTCATTTCTTGGTTATAGTATTACAATTTCTTATTCAAGGTAGAGGTTTTTGTATTATACATGCTTTTGGTACAAACGAGAGAGTTTGCTTTACAAAGACAGTTCCTCTGCCTTTTCTAAAATTGTTTAATATTTACTTTAATAATGGTACCTCCTTTACTAGAAAAGCACTAACTGTTTCTTTTTGTTGTGGGGGGGTCTTTTTAGGGAAAGCTACCAACGACAGGAATGACAATCACAAAGCTTGAGGACAGTGAAAATCATAGAAACGCGTTTGAAATATCAGGTGATAGGCACGGGCTCTGTGGGTGCTCTCTGTTCGGGTGCCGAGGCAGCGGCCCTTGTGTGCAGGCCCCACTGAGCCCCCGAGGGCTGCATGGACGTGCTGTGGGGCCTCCTTGGGGTGCGCCTGTTCGCGTTCTGACGCCCTCCCCCTCTCCAGCCCGTGTCTATCTCTTCCAGGGAGCATGATCGAGCGGATTTTGGTGTCCTGCAACAACCAGCAGGACCTTCACGAGTGGGTGGACCGCCTGCAGAAGCAGACGAAGGCCACCTCAGCGGGAAACCCCAGCAGCAAACCTCACTCGGTGCCATCACACACTGTAAGGGCCCCACCCGCAGACCCCGGGCCAGGAGACGCGGCTGGGCCTCGGGCCTCTGCAGATGCGTCTTCATCCTCCGTGGGCTGCGATCGCCTCACAGAGACCCACTTGAGAGCCAGGCCTGCTTGTCTGCCTCTCGAGAGCTCACACACACGCACACACACGGTTACTGGTTAGGCGCCCGCTCAGGCAGCTGCCTGCCCAGGGTGGGCCGCGAACACTAACCTCTCCTGGGGCTACTCCCACGCGGTCCACCCTGTGGCTGCTGTCCTTAGGCTTGAAGGACCGTCCCAGGGACGGTGCCCGTGGGGCAGCACTGTGCCAGGACGCTGGCCTCTCTGGTCCCAGGGCAGCTGTGTGGCCATGGCAGAGTCCACTGCTTCTGTCCCCGAGCCCTAGGCCTCAGCTTGAGCCCAGGCTCCCCTTTAAGCCTGTGTTTCAAATATTACTCATTTCTTCTGAATAATGACCTTACTCTGGTTTCCAGCTCACAGAACAACTCCACTTTTTCTCCTGTTAAGCATACCGTGTTGTTTTGTGTTGATTCGAGGACACTGGCTAATTTTGTTTAACGTTTTCTCATTTGTCAGTGTGATCAAATACTTCTGGAGTTTCTAGGAGTATAAACCCCATTAATAAGGTCCTTCTGAGAAATTAGATTTATGTAACTTTGTCTTGATTAAAGCTGATTTTTCTGAGAACATGTTTTACCCAAGGGATTGTTAAAATTTTTCTTGAAAAAGACAGTAATTTTTTTTTTTTTGGTTTTTAAGCAATGTGGTCTCTGTTGCAATTGTGTTTTGCATTTATGATATAAAAGCAACCATTGACACGAGTAGGCCTGACTGTGTCCCAGGAAAAAAAATTTTTTAAACAAAAACAGGGATCAGGCCCTACTTTTGCTGGCAAGGTAATAGTTACCTCCCCCAGTCACACTCCCAGTGCAGAGAATGCCCATTCTTTTATAAAATCCTGATATCTGTGTTAAATGAAATTTGCCTTTTTTGCAAATTTTTTTGACGGATTTCCGGGTCTGGACCCAGCAACCTGCTGCTGCTTGCTCTGAGCTCAGCGGGCCTCACGCAGGGTATGGGGGATGCTCGGCCCGACAGCCAGTAACTTGAGCATCTGGAGATTCAGGATGCATGCTAGCAAGTGGGCGCTGCTGTGTCGGGAGGGCTGGGCTGGCCTCGGGTCCTCTGGCGGTGATCGCGCTCTGCTCTCTCCCTCTGTCCCTGGCAGCTCCCCTCCCACTCCATCACCCCGTCTAGCAAGCACGCGGACAGCAAGCCCGCGCCGCTGACGCCCGCCTACCACACGCTGCCCCACCCTTCCCACCACGGCACTCCACACACCACCATCAACTGGGGGCCCCTGGAGCCTCCGAAGACCCCCAAGCCCTGGAGCCTGAGCTGCCTGCGACCAGCACCCCCGCTGCGGCCCTCGGCTGCCCTCTGCTACAAGGAGGTGAGCCCTAGTGAGTGTGGAAGTGTGACAGCCCCGTGTTTGTGTCTGTGACGTGGAGCCGATGAGCCTCTTCAGAATGGAAGGCTCTGCCTTCTCTCCCTTGTTAAACCTGTGCTCTAGGGCCTGGAGTCCTGGGGAGACCCCCGCTGGGGTCCCCTCTGTGTCCATCACAGAGAGAGAGGGACAGCTCGGGGCAGTGTTTGTGCTTTGAGGAAGCCGGTTGACGAGTGTGGTGATCACACGTGCGAGCTTGAGTGTGAGTTCAGTTACTCTCGTGTGGATGTGGCTATGAGTGTGGGGGTGTGGCTTGCGTGGTGGGTGGGGTGGGATGTGGGTGTGGCTGTGAGCATGGTGGGTGGGACAGTGAGCTTGGTGGGCAGGGCCTGTTTGTGAGCCTGGTGAAGCGCTTTTGCACGCGTTTGCATCTCCACGAGGCCACATTTGCCAAAGGACCTGGGGCAGACTCTGCCTGCATCCTTGCTGGAGAAATTTTAAGGTACATAGAAGAATACAACGTAAATTACAGTTAATCCTTGATGGGTTTTGTTAGTGAACTTTGTTTCTTAGGACATTTTTCTTCCTGGTGGCCCATTTTGGCATCCTCACTGCCTAGCTCAGTGTTGCAGGGTGCGGCCACTCCCTGCTGCGGGTTCGTTATAGGGGAGGGGGAGTAGGGTAGAGGAGAGAGGCTTGGCGGGTGTGGCCATGGACATGTCCAGGGTGCTGGGCACACAGGCCGCCTGGTCACAGAGCAAGTGATCCTGGGGCAAGGCCGGCACTCAGCGCCGCCTGTGGGGCACTGCTCCCGGGCTTCCCTCCGCCCCCTGTGCCTCAGCACACCTGCTGCATTCACTTCTTCGGGACTGATCTGCTGCATTTTCAAGCGCTCTGAAAGTTTTCACTTTCACAGATTTTGGAGAGATACTTTTGGAACGCAGGCTGTTCTTTCGGTGCTTGTCAGCCTGATCCCTCCCATAGCCTGAGTCCCGTTCTCAGCCTCGGATTGGCCTCGTGGGGGTCAGCGGCGGTGAATGTGACTCAGTGATGCAGAAGTTAGCCTCTCTGACACTGGTGTTCAGTACGTGCTTGACAGTCACAGCCTTGCCCGCTGCATGGGCTGCTGCTTGCTGCTCCTCTCCCGCCCCGCTGAGGGTCCGGGTGTGCTGTGGACGCAGGGACGGACTCTGGGCTGTGGACATAGCTCTGCTGGCGGAGGGGGCGCCAGTATGCTGCCTGTGGGCTGATTCTGTTCCGTTTTCTTCTCCCTTGAGGCTTCGGATACATTCCTGAAGGAACCGTCTCCCTCACCTTTCATTTAGAAACCGACAGTTTCCTCCTGTCTCTCTGGTTGGCTGTAGCAGGGGGGTCTGCCCTAGAGTGGGCAGTGCACGTGGCTCCCTGCACAGGCGTCAGCCCGCTGCCCTCTCTTCCCCGCACCGCCGGCTGCCCCGCCTCCCTGGGAGTGGTCCCGGTGGTCCCACCGCCAGCGGGTCCAGGCGGAGGAGGGCCGTCAGAGCCTGTGCCTCAGGATGTCAGCGCTCCACAGCTAGCAGAGTGCGGTCAGCGTGTGTGGGGCGGGCGCTGGAGTGTTCCCTTCCTCCTCCACCGCGGCCGTGCCTGCCCTCCAGATCTGAGGTCTGCCAGCCTTTTCCTCTCCTTCCCCAGGACCTGAGCAAGAGTCCCAAGACCATGAAGAAGCTGCTGCCCAAGCGCAAGCCGGAGAGGAAGCCCTCGGACGAGGAGTTCGCTCTGAGAAAAAGTGAGTGCCTGCTGCGGGGGGGCGGGAGGCAGGGCCTCGGGGTGGGGACGGGCTTTCCAGCACCGCAGAGGGGAGCCAGTGCCCAGCCTCCGGTCCGCTCTCGGGGACGTCTGGGTGGGGCCGCTCAGCCCCCTCAGTGCCGGCTGCATCAGCTGTGCTAACAGCATCCTCTGTGAGCGTGGCCCCGCTGTGGACACTGACTCCCAGAGGATCCTGCAGGGAGTTAAACATTGTCCTCACAGAAACCTGTTAAACTTGTCAGCCTGATCCCTCCCAGTTGTTAAACAACTGGTCCAGTTGGTGACATGGAAGTCAGTTTCTCGGTGGCTCCTAAGCCCTCCGTGTAACGCTGACTCTTAGGAGGGAGCACCTGGCCTGCCTTGTGTGTGTTTATATTAATATCATGAGATGTTGTCCAAACATTTTTGGTACAGCTTATAAGTGGCTCAGTCCTCCATTCTTCCCCTTTTTTAAAAATTGGTTGAGCCTTTAAAAATATATATCTAATATTCTAGAAAATATAGAAAAATTTAGAACAATAGCAGAAATTAACTGTATAGCTCTATGAGGCACGTGGGGTGTGAGGGCTGCCTGGCACCGGCAGCGTCAGGCGCTGCAGCTCCGCAGGCTCCGTCCTCCACCAGGTGGCCCCCTGGTGCAGGCGAGGCCAGTCTGGAGGGGCCCCAGCTCAGGCCAAGCTCTGGAGCCATGCCTGCACTCTCTGGGCTGCTGCTGCTGCTGCTGCTAAGTCACTTCAGTCGTGTCCGACTCTGTGTGACCCCATAGACGGCAGCCCACCAGGCTCCCCCATCCCTGGGATTCTCCAGGCAAGAACACTGGAGTGGGTTGGCATTTCCTTCTCCAATGCATGAAAGAGAAAAGTGAAAGTGAAGTTGTTCAGTCTGTCCGACTGTTAGCGACCCCACGGACTGCAGCCCACCAGGCTACTCCGTCCATTGGATTTTCCAGGCAAGAGTACTGGGGTGGGGTGCCATTGCCTTCCCCAGCACTCTCTGGGCTACACTCTGTAAATTTCCCATATTAACTCTCTGGTGAGAATCTGTGGATTAGGGAAGCGCTTGTAAATAGGGTCAAATGGCCTTTCAGGGGCTGTTCCTACCTGCATCCACACGGAGAATCGTGGTTTCTGATTTTCTCAGGCGATATGTGAAAACACCATCCCTAGTTTTAATTTTCACTTCTTTTCTTGGTGACGAACATTTTTCTTTCTGTGATCTCTTGTGAATTTCTGCTTTTTTCATGTTCAGGATCGGGGGTTACTCTTTTTCCTATGGATTAGTAAGACAATATATTATGTATAAGTATATATATGTATACACACACAGACATATAGATACGTGCGTGTGTATATATGTTTGTGTGTATATATATGTGTGTGTGTATGTGTATATATGTGTGTGTATGTGTGTGTGTGTATGTGTGTGTGTATATATATATATATATATATGTTTGGGTATTAACTCTTTGCCAGATATGTTGTAGATAAAAAATACACAGAAGTAAACGTCCTTTGGAATACGACTATTCTCTGAATATCCAGAAATGTTTATCCGGCACCAAGTCCAGGGGAGGGGCCGTCAGTAGGCACTGCTGGCTGAGTAGCTGGCCTGGCTGTGCTGGTGACTTGGACGGTGACGGCCGTGTGTCCCTTGCAGGCACGGCTGCGCTGGAGGAGGATGCCCAGATCCTGAAGGTCATCGAGGCTTACTGCACCAGCGCCAAAACGCGGCAGACGCTCAACTCAAGTAAGTGTGGCCAGAGCCCGCTGCCGCTCTGCTGGTCCCTTTTGCCTAAAATCACGCCCCGAAGGGCACGGCTGTGGGCTGTGCAGGCTTGGCAGGGCCCCTAGTGAGGGTGCTTCTGCGGCCTGGCCCGCGTGCCCCAGTCGTGAGAAGGGGTCTGAGCAGTCGGTGACGTGGCGCTGCTGTGAACCTTGGTGTGATGGGTGCTGCCGAGTGTGGAAGCTCTGGGGCCTGGAGCAGACGGCTGCGATAGGGCACCAGGGCGCGCCCTCAGTTCAGTTGGTCAAGCTGCCTAAATCCCTGGTGTGGACGTGGTTTGAGGGAAGAGTTCCTGAGAATTATTGTCAAAAACACAAACCTAGAGTAAGAGTTGTTTTTTGTTTCTGTTTTTTAATAGCAACTCACCACCCCCCACCAAATGGTTGCATTTAGAATTTTTGCTGTAGACACCAGTGAGTTTATTGGGTAAATTTCATACCTTTCAGTGTACCTGCATCTTACTTATAATGTCTTATATGAAAACATCTTAATCCGGTGTGCGAACAGGAAAAAAGTGGATTCTTTTTTTTTCCCCAAATTCCTGAGCATTTGAGAGTTGGAGTGCAGGGTAGATATAGTCAGAATGTGGTCTGTTCAGGAGGAAAAGGGGCTGAGCTTTCCCTGACTCGGACTGAATGTTATTAATTCTGGCCTGAAAACCGGCTTTTATTAGATGCTGGGTTTCTGGTTCCCTTCCCCTCCTTGAATTTGGTGAACTGCCCGTCACCTCATCTGTACCACCTGCAGTGTAACGTGGCAGTTCCAAGCCGTGTCACGTCTGTTGTAAAAAAAAAAAAAACAAAAAAAACCTGCTGGACAGAAAAGGTTCAAAAAGGTGCTGTCGAGTGCTTTAACTCAGCTTTTGTTCAAAGTGATTGCAGGTGTGAGGCTAGGGCCAACAGGATTAGCCCTGGGTACAGCTGCAGATGATCCGGAACCTTCTTTCTGGCTTGTAGTTTACACGTCCCGCCCATGATGTTGGGATGTCTGGTCTGCACCCTGTCTGGTGAGAATGTCTGTCCGTAGTGACCGGTGCCCAGAGCAGGTGAGGAAGAGCAGGGTGTGTGCGTGGAGGGAGTCGGCAGGTGACGGGGCTGTAGTCTGCGAGCGCAGACCGTTGTCCCTGAGGACAGGACGGTTTCCTATTTGAGATTGTATTTTGGGTAATAGGCTATATGTGCCTGTAGTGTTTGGGGTTTTGAGTTGGAGATTTTTGGAAAGTTACTCGTCTCCACAGCAGCTGTGAGAAGTGTGGCCTCAGCTCGGCATCCCCGGTGAGTGGACTTGGTGGCGTGAGCCTTGTGTCTCCGTGTGGGCCTCGTCTCTCCCCCGGGGACGGGGGTCTCACCGCGCTGCCTGTGTGCCCACTTCTGCTGTGCGGGCAGACCACTGGACATTGGCCAGCACAGTGGGTTTTGTTTTTAATCGATGTTACGGCCTAACCGCCCTGAGGCCTGGGACTGGCCCTCATGGGACAGGTGGCTCGGGGGTTGTGTCCCTTGTGCCGGCCGGGTGGTGCGCTGCGGAGCCTGGAGACAGCAGGCAGGGCGGCTCTCTCCCTGTGGAGCAGAGATCGTGGGTGTGTGCGCCCCACCTTGGCTGATGGGTGCCGCGCGCCTGGGCGCTGGACACCCGCGTCGCCCACACGGCCTGTGCACTGCCGCCCTCCCGGCCGGGCCCACTGCTCACGGCTCCCCGCACGTTGGGGAGGGTCAGCATGAGGGTTGATGGCGTCCAGCCAGACGTGTCTTCCCATGTGACCGCTCCCCTGGATGCATGTGGGTGGCGCTCCTGTGGGTAGGTGCTCGGGCTAGAGGCTCTGCCGGGTGGGGGAGCGGGGGCAGGGCCCGTATCACCCCGTCTCCGTCGGACGTTTTCGCAGTCGTTACAGTTGCACAAGGTAAGTTTAGACCCCCATCGTTAAGGTGACTTCTAGTCTGGCAGAGAGGTAGCTGAAGAAGCAAGTCAGAAATCGTTGGGAAGTATTTTTCATTCGGTATATGCACATTAACCACATGAATGGTTCCTTTTACAAATAATGTCCTAAATGAGTCCATTCATTAATCGAATGTATAGCAGAAATGGTTATTTGTCATATGTCTTTAGAATTTTCTTGTGATTGTGGGCTTAATTCGTAAAAGACTTCACAAGTGAGGGCCTAACAGCAGTAAGCTTGAAAAGGAGCAGTTTGGAAATGGTACTGTGATAGAGGTTTATTTAGATAACCATCAATCTAGCTGTGTTCTACGGGTCGTGCTAGTCAGTGAGTCAGTGGATGAAACCCAGCCGTAGGTGAGGAGAGAACGTTGCTGCCGTGTTTTAACGCTCTTTTCTCTTTCCCTTCTCTTCCCGTTGCGTTTGTTTCCTGTTTTGGTTGTGGCTCCTCCTGCCGTCTTCCTGCTCGCCCCTCCTCCTCCGCCCGCCCCTCCTCCTCCGCCCGCCCCTCCTCCCCCGTCCCCC
>SJYX01013553.1:0-16639 GCA_006410675.1 Oreotragus oreotragus | reverse complement strand
CCCCCCGACCCCTGCCCGTCTTAGCATGGCAAGGCACTGACCTGATGCATAATCACGTCTTGGCTGACGACGACCAGTCAAGTCTAGACTCCCTGGGTCGTCGCAGCAGCCTCTCCCGTGTGGAGCCTTCAGACTTCTCGGAAGACTCTGACTATGACAGTATATGGACAGCCCATAGTTACAGGATGGGTTCTACATCTCGTAAGAGCTGTTGCTCATATATCTCTCACCAGAACTAACGCACTTCTCAGCTTTTCTTAACAATGCTTGTCGTACTGCAGCCTGCTTCTCTTAGATGTTTTCTTGCTGTTTCTTGTCTCTTTTATGTGATATTTTAACAACTTTGGGGAGCGTTTCTGATATTTCCCATTGTACTTTGTGGGGCTTACTGGCCACGTGAAGTGTCCACTCAAGCGACTGACTTTGGAAAGCGGTGGTGTGTCCACAAGATATACCGAGGGTCCTCTATCCACGGGCAGCGGTGGTCTTACAGCCCCACGTGACACGGTTAGGGTTTTTATTGTCAGTGTAGCCACTGTCTTGTTTCGTTTTAGATACAGCTGTATGAACACTTGTGTATTTTATACCGAAACCACACAGGTTTGTGATCTTAAGTGCCAGCGACGTGGAGGAGACTCTGGCCTTCCGTACAGGGACGTAATTGTGGGTGCGTGCGGGACGCGCCAGTCCAGTAGTTGTGGAGAGATGAGAAGACTCATCCATGCCTCCAGAGCTGAGTCCAGACCGGATGGCCGAGTGCTCGGCTGCCCTGGGTGCCCGGGAGGAGCCTCCATCAGCGCAGCGGGTGTGAGCTCTGGGCCTGGGCAGGCGCTTGAGGGGCATGTCCACATCCCGCAGACGGCCAGCTCCGGGCCCCACTTTCCCGCAGGCTAGACACCCGCACGTCATCCCCCAGACTTCTGTTAGCTGGAGGAGTTTCTCTGAGAAGGCACTTGGCAAACTGGTGCCCCTGCAGTGCAGGGCGGGAGTCCGGCCTCCGAACGTGTAGGTCAGGCTGTGTGCGTACCCAGGAAGTCGCCCGCCCTGACTCCCAGGTCCGAGCCTGCGGCCTGCGGGCATACGTGCTTATTTTCAGCTGCAGGGACGCTCCCTTCACAGCCCCGGTGGAACATCACCCTCACTCTCGGTTGCCATGGTGATGCTAGTCCCTAAAAGTTTACCAAGTTGCCATGTAACACACTTAGGAGAACATCTCAGATCTGGGGATGCCCCTACTCCCCTGGGGTTTGTCGTGGGAAGCTCCTCACTGCCCTCCCTTGGACTGGCTCCTTCTTCACGAAAAACTGACTCTGCCCCATGGCACACGCTTGTGGCACCAGTGCACACGCAGTCCACACTGGGCGGGAGGGCGAGGCCCCTCCCCCTCACACTCAGCTGTGCATTAGGGACACCCCGAAGCCAGCCTCAGAAAGCAAGACGCCGTGACAGCTGGGGTGGCGTTTACCCTCCCTGTGGGGCGGCTGTGGCCCTGTGCTCTCAGTGCCCCGCCTCCACTGGCACCAGGCGTGCAGGGTTCCAGCCTTGTTTGCACGGAGTGGCTGTCAGCCGGCGCCCTGCACCCCGGGCCTGGGTAGCTGGTCCCACCGTGCACGGCGCTGGTCCCCACGGCCCTCCCGGGGTCCCAGCAGGAGCTGTGCTGGAGGGCCAGTGTCACAGGCAGGGGCTTGTTAGGAGAGCCAGGAGTCGCACACGTCCATCTGTCCCCGAGTGTCTACTGAACTGCTTATGCCACCTGGAGAGTTCATATTTTTATATCAGTTAGTGTAAATAAGAAAGTTGAGGATCAGTCTTTTAGAATTAGTCGGAGCCCAGTATTCACCCGTGGGAGGGAGGAGATTATATACGTTCAGCCAAGCAGCAGATGGCTCATATGCTTCATGTCATGCCGTGAACTCAGAAGCGTCTGTTTTACTTCATGTCACATCAGGTGGCGTTACAGCTTTCCAGACCCTCACGTTGTAGGGGTTTCTCTCTGCTCAGAGACTGTGAGTGGGTCGGGCCGGGCCTCGGAGCACGCGGGTTTCAGGCCATGCTCTGTGTGCCTGGGTTTCTCTTGAACGCCAGATGGGTTGTCCTGACACTGATATTCCAGACACCAAAGTCTTCCTAGTTCCCATAATTCCTCTTTGTGCCAATTAAAGCCATTTTGACAGTGATTTTCTGTTGACTCTAAGATCACTACAGAATGACCACCTGGCTGTCTGTCTGTCTGGGTTTGTTCTGAAGTCTGGCACCATTTGCCCTTGTGACCTAGCTGGAAGTATCCGTGCCACTGGCTTGAAAGCCGTTCTCACGGGGCTGAGGCGAGGGAGTGCCACGGCCAGCGTTTCCACTTTTGCGGAACTTCAGTCGTGCTGAACCAGTACCTGTGTTTCTGCCATTCTGTAATATCTCTGTGTACAGTTAGTATTATAATGAAAGGGGGAAGAATCTGAGCTAGAAGGTAGGTTTAAGCCATTTCCAGGCCCTTGGCCAACGTCTCAAATGGTGTTCCCATTGAATTGATGCTTGCCATAAGTCTATAAGCTATATCATGTGTTTTGCATAAAACTGCCAAAACACAGGGATGTGTATATCGTGGTGAAGACCTTGAGAAAATCTGCGTGTTGTGCTTTCAGTCTGTGAGCGGGAGAGCCATTCCCCGTGGGCGCCTGCCGCTCTGGACCCAGTCGGATGTGTACCTGAATGTTCATTGTACAGTACAGTATGCATACTCCTGTTTGTGGCTGCATATGGCAACGAAGTGTTTGTTTTATATTCAAAAAAAGACATGTTATGTACAGTTGAAATAAATTTTGCATTTGCTAGCCTCTGGCTTTTAATATCTGTTACGTGGAGGGGGGGTTGGGGTCGGGGGAGCAGAATTTGTGGTTTACTGTGATTTGGCTGTTTGGAACTAGCATCTTCCACAGGACGGCGGGGCGGTGCTCACCTTGTACCTGCCTCGATGGCAAAGCCTGCACTTTCTTAGGTTAAAAATGTTCTAGATGATGCAAGACGACTCTTCTCATGTTTTTGTCATCTGTTTCCCTCTAATTCTTTTTTTAAAGACGTTTTCGCTCACTGGGAGGTTTGCCTTCAGAAAGAAGAGTGCTCTCTTTCCTCTTTTTGGTGGAGTCGGGTGCGCATAAATGGAAAAAGCCCGCCCTTCAGTGTTTCCTTTCCGTAGACTAAGGTCTCAGGCTTTAGCTTTTGTTTGTAGAGTGCGTGTCTAGCTGACCAGGAGAGGCAGAATGGGAGGAAAAGAGGTGCCTGTGGCAGGTCTGGGACTAGGCTGGGGTGCAGATGATGGCCGGGTGTACATCCTTCTCTGAGGAGGGGCCTTGTGGTTTTTTGTTTTTTTTTTCCTAAGAAAAATGAATTGGAACCTTATCACAGCCAGAAATAACAGAGGGGCCTAATGGAGAGATCTTACTAAGTAGAATTTTTTTAATGTTAGCATTTTGTTTCATGCTGAAAGTTACTTCAGTTTCTGTGAGTTATAAGAAGTCACGTGAACTGTGCTGTAAAGGTACTCCACCGCTGGCCAGAGAAGCGGACGCTCGCTTCTGAAAGACCCTACCCGGTCTTCAGGGTCTCCAGGCGGCCGACCCCCAGCCCGGACCCACGTGCACGGCGCAGCCCCTGGGTTGGGAGCTGCAGGCCATCGGGGGTGCCCCCCGGGGGTGGCCTGCCAGCCGGGGCCGAGGCCCTCTGCTTGCTGTCCAGGCAAGCCCTCTGTCCACGAGGCGCGGGTGCTGCACCTGTCCGTGTTCTCAGATTGAGCTCCATAGCCCCCTGGGGACCTGTGACAGACGTAGGGGACAGGTTCTCGGTGGGTCTCCAGGGCACCCGTCCCGGCGAGCTCGCTGGTCCCCAGCGCCTGCTGCATCCCCAGCTGAGGGCGCAGAGCGACCCCTGCTGGCGACAGTGCTTGTCGGCCAGTGGGGCTGGGTTTGCCCTGAGGAAAGACCGCTGTACTGAGCCACAGCAAAGCCACGCAATGCTTGTGTGTGTACTGACAGACACGTGCAGGGTCGTGTGCTGGCTCACACTCCTCAGAACATTAGCCAGAAAGCTACAAAATGCTCCCCTTGATGATGGAGGAAGTGTTCAGCACTCAGATTTAGGGAATGCTGAATTCAGGTTAAATGGGTATTTTTGCTGGAAATCTTAAGTACTGTGAACCTCCAGTAAGTGGCTACAGCTTTCAGTGTTTTCCACAGTGAGGTGCTGCAGAATCCCAGTGGTCTCCTGGAAACACAGAGCTCTGTGTTGAGCACAGAGTTGGGGAGACGCAGACTCTGTGTGTGCTGGCGCCTCCGTGAGCACACGCTCTTGTGTCTCAGCCCCTCTCAGTGGAGGCTTTCAAAGTGACAGCCAACTTTGGAGGCTCTGCTATGAAATTCTTTTTCCAGCCTAAATAATTCAGAGAAGATTTGCTGTGATGCTTTTAAAAATACTGAACTGATCTTAGAGAAAGCTTGTTAAATCTGCCTACTTCCTAGAGCTTTGTTCTCATAGAAACAGTCGACTTACTTATAAACTTGGCTGGAGAATATTCTTTTGTTGTTTTGCTGAAAGACTTGCAATTTTTTTTCAGTTGTTTCACAAAAGTATGTTGAAAGTAGGCAGCCTGAGGAGTTCTGTGCAGGCTGATGAGTAATCTTCACTTATAAGCCTCCTGGCTCACCAAGCACCTCCTCAGTGGCGCTTTTCATGTCGGCGCGTTTCAGGAATCCGGCCGTTGACACTTCCTGTCCGTCACGTAGCCTTCCTCTGCTCTTGCGTGCCTTCGGCGCATTTGCCGAAACGAGAACAGTCCTTGCACGTGCCGCTCTTGGACCAGGTCTCACAGTCACCTCACATCGTGGAGTGTGTGGTTACAATGTCATCTGGCAGAAGACACCTGTCAAAGTGGCCTCTGCAGACGTGGTGGGTCTTGTTCTCTCTTTGTGGCTGATGGAGTTGAGGCTCTGAGCTTTGGTGTCAGGCCCGAGTTTCCCGAGGCCTGCAACCCCAGCCCCTGCACAGCCCTGCTCCTCAGAGTGGACACCACCACCCTTCCACCGCGCTTCTGTTCTGTGTATCATTTGAAGACTTCATTGCCTCAAACGCGTAACGTAAATAGGTTGCCTAGGCTTCAAAGCTAGAAGATGCAAAAATAATTGAGAAATAAACATAGAATTTAATCTTCCTAAAGCACTTACATGAAAAAACAAATTCAGCCTGTGGTCTCATTAGCTAGTTCGGGTGAAGAAATGTGTTTCAGGCTGCCCTTGACTGGTCCACCCTGGTGGCCCTCGGCCTGACTGTGGCACGCAGCTTCTGGGACAGAGCAGGTGACATTGGGCACCCCCGGGGCTGCCAGGGCCCCAGGTCACCCACCTGCTTCTGCTTACAGGAAAACCACGTGGAGCCCTTTGCTCCCTGACGTGTGGTTCACACAGCAGAGTCCTTAGGAATACTTGTCTGTTTTCAGGGAAAATGGCACGCTGTCCCTCCTCCCAGCAGGAACATGGCCAGCGCTGGCGTTGGCCTCGGAAGTACGGGCGCCTGGCCCTTCAGGTTTTTAACCTGACGCCCTCTGTGCCTCTCAGTCATGTCTCTGGCGTGCGTTTCCTGCCTAAGCGGGACTTACGCACGTGGCCCAGACATCCCAAAAGTGTGTGCTGAGAAAGGCCCGGAAGACGGCGTGGCCGCAGCCCCACACAAGGCCCCTGGAGCCCGGTCATCGCTGTCAGCAGGACGAAGCCTTTCAGAACTTGTCCCTCCCCGGGCCCAGGGCTTGGAGGACCTGAAAAGCCTTCAGGTCGGTCGCTGTTCCGGGCCGGGTGTGAGCGGGGCGCTGCCCGCCCCCCGCCCCCTCCCGCCAGCCTTGGAGCTGTCACTGCAGGACTCAGGTCTCNGAGCCCGGTCATCGCTGTCAGCAGGACGAAGCCTTTCAGAACTTGTCCCTCCCCGGGCCCAGGGCTTGGAGGACCTGAAAAGCCTTCAGGTCGGTCGCTGTTCCGGGCCGGGTGTGAGCGGGGCGCTGCCCGCCCCCCGCCCCCTCCCGCCAGCCTTGGAGCTGTCACTGCAGGACTCAGGTCTCGTTCTGAGCACAAGTCACTAGTGGAGGGTCATCTGTGAAGAGCAGCTGACAAGTTCAAGCCACAGGCAGGGGCTCGTACAGACGAGCTCCAGCACAGCAGCTCCTTCCGGCTGTGACAGTGCTCCGAGCAGCCCCTGTGGTTGCAACACCGACGTCCTAGGACAGGTAGACACCGTGCCCCGGCTGGTGTAGGAGATCGTCTGTCCGGACGTTGGCGCTGTGACGTGCTGTGCCTCCTCCCTGTCAGGCCAGACGCTGCGCTTTAGCTCAGCCTCTCTGTCTGCGGGACGGTGCTGGAGCCGGGCTTTGCAGACGCCCTCACGGCGGCCAGCAGGGGCACCCGGCCTGGTGAACCAGACCCTCTTCCCTGTCGCCGGCCGCCCCGGGAGTGAAGGGGGCGCTCGGTCCCCGCGTCATGAGCGTCAGCCGCCACGAGCCCTGTTCTTTCAGAGGAGGGTGAGCTCGCGGTGAGACGCTGGTGGAACTGTTAAGTCCCGTCCTGAAAGCGTGTGTTGTACCGAATGCTCCTGCCACTTGAGGATGCCTGGGGCCCTCGTCCAGTGTGACGGACCTTTGAGAAGGCGAGCTGAGGGTAAAGCAGAGAAGATGAGGTCGGGTGAGCCGAAGCACCATCTCCGCAGTTAAAGCGTGTGCACCAAACTCCCAGGTGGATGGTATCGGCGGGAAAGCTGCGTTTGTCACAGCAGCCACCAGCAGGGGCTGCGGCGGGCCGCGTCCTTGCTCGGATGCGTCTGACGCCATTCTCAAAACTCGGAGTGGTGCTCGCCAGTGCTGTGTAACTCTTTAAAAAGGTGGTTTTCTTCCTCGCACCCTTAAATGAGGCCTAATTCTCGTTAATCTCTGAAGACCCTGTTTCGCAGTAACGGTTTCTCTGGCCGCTGTCCCGGGTAAGCTTTCGTGCTGGGTCTTGGTTGAATGACATAAATATTCCTCTAATATTGTAAACAGCGTTCCTCCTTTTGGAAAAATGTTTATATTCCAGGGCCTGTAAATACAGTTTTCATAAGAGGATCAGTAATGAACTTTTTCTTAACCATGTGCTGTAACACTTTTAGCTGTTTCTCTGGAGTTAAATGTTTTAAGGACCAGTTCACTGACTTGATAAATATTGGAATATGTCTTCTGTGTGATCTGATGGTTCTTCCTAAGATTCCTGGAATAAAATGGCACAAAATTTAATTGATTTGAATATCCACCAGTAGTTGATTATTTCCTCTAAAATGCCCAAGTCAATATGGTCAGAATATTCAACTTAACTACGTGTTGAAAATTTTTAAAAGATCCATAATCCAGATTCAGAAACTGAAGCTCAATAAATTGCAAAAAAAAAAAAAATAAATTTAATTGATTTGAATATCCACCAGTAGTTGATTATTTCCTCTAAAATGCCCAAGTCAATATGGTCAGAATATTCAACTTAACTACGTGTTGAAAATTTTTAAAAGATCCATAATCCAGATTCAGAAACTGAAGCTCAATAAATTGCAAAAAAAAAAAAAAGGCTAATGTTTTCTTTGCCCTGTCATGCTATGGGCTTGAAGGAGGCTTGGCTTCTGTCTACAGAGGGAGAGGAAGTTGGTAAAGGTTACCCATCCCCATTTTATCTAGAGTATCTATTTCTTAACATACTGGAATTAACACCTGGAATTTGATATTAATAATCAAGTAATGTTGTATAGTCAAGTTCTTCTAGTTCTGCCGTGGTATTTACCTGTGCATTTCTTTTTTTTTTTAACGATGACAGGTTCACGCAAAGAATCGGCTCCGCAAGTTTTGCTTCCAGAAGAAGAGAAAATCATAGTTGAAGAGACTAAAAGTAACGGTCAGACAGTGATGGAAGAAAAGTAAGCTTCAAGCGTCTGTGGCGGGGAGGGCTTCCTGCTGGAGGTCCACCCCGTGTGTGGAATCGGGCCTTGCCGGAGCGGGGCCGAGGGGGGCGGGCACAGGGCGAAGTGCGGTGCTCGCAACCCTCGCTCACGGTGCCCCCTCTCTGTCTAGGAGCCTCGTCGACACCGTGTACGCGCTAAAAGATGAAGTCCAGGAGCTACGACAGGTGAGTTGCCATCTGTCTGTAATCGTTTTAATGGGACCGACAAGGGAACCACGGTGTTAGACCTGAAGCCAGCTGTCCACAAGCACCGTGAGGCCGGAACAGGAGCCTCCCCTCGGGGTCAGGATCTCAGCAGGAGATCAGCAGTGGGTCTGTGAACGTGAGCCACGGAAGGTGCGTCTTCAGGACGACCTGTTAAGCGCTTTCTCCACCGCGCTGGTGTTGGACGCCAGCAGGGGCTGTCCTCTGTCACCAGGCGTTGTGCGTGGTCCAGGTTCTTGAGAAGACCCGTAAAAAAGCCAGTTAGACTGGGCCGCCTCGGCGGGCAGACCTGTGCAAGCTGCATCGTGTCGGTGGCTCCCGCGTGCGAGACGCAGCCCGCGGCCGGCCTGGGCTGGATGGACGGCAGGGGACCGGCCACGCACCCAGAGCTGCCCCCGGCCGGCTGCCCGCCGCTCTGCCCGCCCAGGGGCCGTGCTGGCATCGGCCGTGCTGGCAGGGACGGGGCCCCTGACTCGGCCTCTGTGCCCCCTCTTGGTGCCGTGGAGACTGTCGCAGGCGTGGGAGAGCAGGAGGGACGTGAGCCCTGCTTGTTTCTTTCGGCCGCTCCCACGCCGCGTTTTGTAGATTCTGTGGTTCACAGTCATAAGTGAGCGCCGGGCCTGCTCTGTTTGTGGGCTTCCCTGTGCCAGGAGCCGCCCTGCATCTGAGACCCTTGGGGGCCCCATCAGCCGCGCCTCTGGCCGCAGTGCAGGGCGGGCTCCTTCAGCAGGGCCCCGTCTCCTTGGGGAGGGGTCCCTGTTGGTGCCAGTGGCGGTTAACCCCTGCAGTCTGCTTCACCCGCAGGACAACAAGAAGATGAAGAAGTCTCTGGAGGAGGAGCAGAGAGCCCGCAAAGACCTGGAGAAGCTGGTGAGGAAGGTTCTCAAGAACATGAACGACCCTGCTTGGGATGAGACGAACCTCTGAGGGGTGTCTTGGTGCTCCGTTAAGACCGGTTCTGAGACTGAGCCGGAGCTCCGCGACCCCCGCCCCTGACGTTCAGGCTGCGGGCAGGGCCATGCGTGGAGACTGCAGCCGGGCGGCCATGAGCTCCAGGCCGAGCCCAGACCGTGTCCCCCCACACTCGGTACCTTGTCCCGCAGTGAGCGCAGTGGCGGCGTCTGGACTTCCGAGCGCCGAGTGAACACCTATCAGTGTCTTGTGGATGTTCCCTGGAAATGCCCCGTTCTGAACGCACACAGAGAGGGTTCCGTCTGGGCTGGCTGCTGGCCCGCAGTCCCTTTGCACTCACCTCCCTGCTCCCGTGTTCTGGGGCACAAGCTCACTGCTCGTGGGGGACGGAGGCTGCAGACCCGCAGGTATTTCTGGGGCTGCCTGCTATGCCGCGGCTCTCCAGAAACACTGCCCGCGGTGTCTGCCTGCGGCTGACCTGCGTAGACCTGCTGGGGCCTCGTCTCTGCCCCCAGGCTCCCGGTTGAGCGGGGTTGCGGTCCGCGTGCAGCACTGGGGCTGAACCTGGGGCCTGGCCTCAGCCCTGAACCCAGGAACCACGTCTACTGCCTCTGGGCCCTGTGACAGCTGTGCGCATGCCCGCTCCTGGGAGCACGTGCATGGCGGAGGGTGCCTGGCTGGGGCTGGCACCGTCCCGTCCTCCCAGAAGGAGCAGCTCCCTGAAGCCTGTAAATAAAGTGTGTTATTTATTGCACGTCGCTGCAGTCTGTGAGGACGCTCTGCCAGGCGCAGGTGGCCTCTGCGTGAGGACGCTCTGACCCCAACACCTGCCATCCCATCAGGTGCGCGGGCAGGCCTTCCGTGCCCGCTGAGGAGGCAGCGTCTGCGCTGTTTCTGCACGAATCAAGCAATAGAACACGCCCGAGACTCCCCAAGAAGTGGGGGCCAAGATTGGGGCCCCCCCCCTTTTTTTTTTTTTTGTATTTTAAAATTCTGGTGTGAATTTTTGATGCTGGAAAATATCACATTTATGTTTAAAATCTAGAGTTTGGGAATATATGAAGTTAAGTTAGAAAACAAAGTTTGAGAGAAGGGCTTCCCAGGTGGCACTGGGGGTAAAGAACCTGCCTGCCGATGCAGGAGACATAAGAGATGCAGATCCCATCCGCGGGTTGGGAAGATCTCCTGTAGAAGGGCATGGCAACCCACTCCAGTGTTCTTTCCTGGAGAATCCCATGGACAGGCTCCTGGCGGGCTACGGTCCATGGGGTCACAGAGTCAGATACGACAAGTGATTTAGCACGCATGAAAAATGAGAACAAGTCTGGGGGAAGGAAACGGGAAGGAAAGACTGCCATCTGGGGGCCGAAGGCTCTCACCCCAGAAGGTCCAGGTCGACCCCGTGTGGGGTTTGGTGGAGGGCAGATGCCTTTCCCTGGACCCGTGGGCCCCTCGGATCCGCGTGGCAGGAGGAGGTGGCCTCGCCCTTCCCTCCACTCTGTCCTGCTGGCGGAGGCAGGTGTTTGGGGAGCAACCAGGCCAGGTGTGTGGGGTGGTGGGGGCGGGCAGTGTTCCCAGGACGTCCGCCCCTCTCCCCCAGAGCTTCCGCCACAGAGGACGGAGCTGATGGCATGGTCAGGGTCGCAGCCCGGGGCTCCGTGTCTCAGGATGTGTTCCGTCAGACGGCCCGGGCGCACCTCTCGTCATCTGTGGGTCGGACCTTAGGGAGGCATGTGGCGGTGCGTCTGCCCTTTGGAAGGCTTCCTCAAGTGCAGGTGGTGCCAGCACGCCTCGGCTCAGTCTTTGAATTTTTTTAATTTTGGCTGAGTGTGGGTGCTTAGTTCCCTGGCCAGGAATTAAACCTGGTTACTGTCCAGCAAAACGGATGATGGCGCTGGTTTCCGGAGGCTGCTGTGGCAGGGGTGATGAACTGGGTGGGTTCTGACAGCAGAGCCTCATCTCAGGGTCCCGAGGCCCAAAGCCTGGCGCCCACGTGTCGGCGGCCTGTCCCTCTGGAGGCCCTGGCGGTCCTCTTCCGGCCCCCGTGGTGGCACGTCCCGGGGCCTCGGGCTCAGCCTCTGTTGGCGTGTGTCCGTTTGTCCACCCTGGGCCCTCCCCCCGTGGTTCTGTTTCCTCTCCCTGGAGGGACGCCTATCAACATTGGGTTAGACTTCAAACCGATGGCTTCTGCGGAGGCCCAGCTTCCGTCGGGGACATGTGCACGGGTACTCGGGGTCAGGACTGGAACGGACTTTCCGGGAGATACCCTTAGACCTGCCCCGGGGGGGTGTGGATTCAGCTGCAGTGCTGGCCCGTCCCCCCTGCTGGCCTGGGGCACCTCCCCTCGCGGAGGCCACCTGTGTATGGCTGGGTCTCCAGCTAACCGCCCTCCCCTCCCTGGCACTGGCCGGCGGCTTCTCCCTGAGAGAAGCCAGGGAGGGCTCCCACGGTTCCCACGGGAGGACGTCTGGGTCCAGGACAGGCCACGTCTTCTCGGCTAAAATCGCCTCACAGGGGCAAAGGCTCGGCCGAGAACAGGAGATGCCAGCCCAGGCCCCCGTGAGCTCCCCGTGGGCCCCTGCAGGCCGGCCTGACCGGTCAGCAAAGTGGGCAACAGACCCTGGGCTCCCCGGGCAGAGGGGGGTGCTGGTCCGTCTGCTCTGTTCGGGTCCTGCCAGCGCTGCGATGACCCGGGCCCCCTGCCCACCCGCCTGAGCCTGCACCTCGGCCCTGTCCTGGGGGTCTGTTCTGAGCGCCCTCACCTCCCCGGCTTCCCTGTGCTGACCCAGCTCTCACATGGCTACGTGTGGCCTTCCCCGCTGCTTCCCGGGAAGCTGGTCCATCGATGAACGTGAGCCCGCCGCACGGTGGTGTGAAGTCAGTCTCCAGGAGGGTACCTGGCTGCCAGTGCTCCTGGCAGCAACGCGAACTGGGCGGCCGCTCGGGGACAGTCTGGCCGCTCCTCAGAAGTTGAGCCTGGAGCCACTGCCTGACCCAGGGAGGCCGTGGCCGGGGCTGTGTCCGAGGGAGGTGGGACCCCAAGTGCACACAAAACCCGTATGTGGACGTCCACAGTGGTGGTGCACGTAGCGGCCAAAGTGGGGCAGCCCGACGTACCAGCAGAACGCCTGCCACGTGGAGGGCTGTCCTGGAGCCGTGAAGGGCGTTGGCCTGGCTCCCGCGCCCCCCGGATGCATCCTGAACACCTGCCACGTGGAGGGCTGTCCTGGAGCCGTGAAGGGCGTTGGCCTGGCTCCCGTGCCCCCCGGATGCATCCTGAACACCTGCCACGTGGAGGGCTGTCCTGGAGCCGTGAAGGGCGTTGGCCTGGCTCCCGCGCCCCCCGGATGCATCCTGAACACCTGCCACGTGGAGGGCTGTCCTGGAGCCGTGAAGGGCGTTGGCCTGGCTCCCGTGCCCCCCGGATGCATCCTGAACACCTGCCACGTGGAGGGCTGTCCTGGAGCCGTGAAGGGCGTTGGCCTGGCTCCCGCGCCCCCCGGATGCATCCTGAACGCCTGCCACGTGGAGGGCTGTCCTGGAGCCGTGAAGGGCGTTGGCCTGGCTCCCGTGCCCCCCGGATGCATCCTGAACACCTGCCACGTGGAGGGCTGTCCTGGAGCCGTGAAGGGCGTTGGCCTGGCTCCCGCGCCCCCCGGATGCATCCTGAACACCTGCCACGTGGAGGGCTGTCCTGGAGCCGTGAAGGGCGTTGGTCTGGCTCCCGCGCCCCCCGGATGCATCCTGAACACGGCAGGTGGGAGACACCAGACTGAAGTCTACGTGTTGTGAGAGTCCACGGACAGGACATGTCCAGAGGCGAATTCGGGCTCAGGGTGGCTTAGAGACCCCTCTGGGAGGGTGGGGGTGCCTGCTTACGGTGCTGGGGGTCTCCCTGGGCTGATAGCGGGCTGTGGACCCTGGATCATACACTCCAGATGGCTGAGCTACACGCAATGGACAGCAGTGTGGCCCTGGGCGCCGCTGGACAGGGGACTGCCTGGCCTCAGGTGCTGCTGGACGCCCAGCCTGACCCTCCAAGCACCTGGACGTGGGCTTGTTTCGGGGCACCCAGCATGGGACTGTCCCATGCCTGTGTGTGTATCATCACCTTGCTTTCAGGTGAGGAAACCGGGGCGAAAGAGGCTGGATCTCGTGGTCGGGGGGCGGGGGAGCAAAGCCTCTTCATCTCGCAGGAGCTGGGGCGAGCTCGGTGCCCCGCCAAGCGCTGGTCAAGGTGGCCCCGCTCCAGAGGCCCTGAGCAGGTCCCGGCCGACTGACTGCCTGCTCCCCTCCCCGGGGCTCCCTGCTCCACGTCACATCCGGCCCTGACCTCCAGTGACCTCAGCTTCCTTGGACTTGGCACCTGCTCCCCACGGACTGCGGCTCCCAGCTTGAGCCTCCCGTCCACCGTCGGCCTGCTTTCCTGCTGCCTCCTGTCCTCACCCACTAGGCCGGAGCAGCTCTGTCCCCTCCAACCGTCCCCTCCTTTCTGTCTTCCTCTGTGTCCCCCTCCCCTCTGTCCCCTCCTCCCCTGGACCCTGACACCCCCTCTCCCGCCCAACCCCGTCCCCACGCACCAAGGCCGCTCCATCCAGGGCCCACCCTGCAGCCTTGTGGGGACTGCAGCCCCGGCCGGACGGCACCTGTGCTGGCCTGCCTGTCCACTCGGAGCCCAGGGCCTGCCCCTCCAGCCTGGTTTCCCCTCCCGCCCAATCCAGTCAGGCTACCAGTCACCGACTGTAATTGAAACAGCAGGAAACGCGTTCGGCCATAGCCCTCGTTTACTTTTCCCTGGGTGGCTGTGTCGTCCCAGGCTGACTCCTGCCTCCTGACAGCCCGTCAGGACGACGCTGTGAAGACAGAGCTCACTGCTCTGCACAGACCCTGCTCTGTCGCCTGGCTTCACGTGTGCAGTGTGAAGGCTGAAGCCCCCACGTGACCCACTTGCCTGCTCCTGCTTGATCTCTGGCCTCTCCTCTGACTGGCAAGGGGATCCAGCCAGTCCATCCTAAAGGCGGTCAGTCCTGGGCGCTCACTGGAAGGACTGATGCTGAAGCTGAAGCTCCAGTACTTTGGCCATCTGATGTGAAGAGCTGACTCACTGGCAAAGACCCTGATGCTGGGAAAGATCGAGGGCAGGAGGAGAAGGGGACGACAGAGGATGAGATGGCTGGANGGCAAGGGGATCCAGCCAGTCCATCCTAAAGGCGGTCAGTCCTGGGCGCTCACTGGAAGGACTGATGCTGAAGCTGAAGCTCCAGTACCTTGGCCACCTGATGTGAAGAGCTGACTCACTGGCAAAGACCCTGATGCTGGGAAAGATCGAGGGCAGGAGGAGAAGGGGACGACAGAGGATGAGATGGCTGGATGGCATCACGGACTCAATGGGCATGAGTTTGAGTAAACTCCGGGAGTTGGTGATGGACAGGGAGGCCTGGCGTGCTGCGGTTCACGGGGCCCCAAAGAGCCAGACAGGACTGAGCGGCTGAACTGAACTGCGTGCCGTCCACAGGCACGCGGGGTCCTCCAGGGCTCTCAGCTTCACCAAGCCTGCCTCAACCCAGGGCCTCGGGGCCTCAGCCTTGCGGGACCCGGTTCTGCAGAGGAGACTGGCAGGGCAGCAGGACCGGCGTCGTGCAGGCAGGGGCTCGGGGCCTGGTCCCCAGCCGCTTCCGCCTCGCGCAGCCTCTGTGTGACGTCACGGGGCCTGTGTGACATCACAGCCGGCAGGCGGGCCTGCCCTGGCCGGGAGCCGTGGCGGGTGGGGCGCTGGCTAGTCCCTCGCTTGGTCTGAGCGCTGCTGTGCACGTGGAGCCTGTCGTGAGGCGCGTGGCCGGGGCTCGGCCGGGACATGCCTGCCAGGTGGGGCCGGGCCCCCGCCGGCCGCCCCCGTCCCACGCCAGCCACGCCGGGGCCCCGCGCTGACCAGTTCTCTCCCCCAGGTTCCCGTGACCCCTTGGCCCTCCTTCAGCTGCTACGATGAGATATGCGCCCGAGTTCAAGAAGTCCCCCTCGCACCTCCTGAAGAAGTTTGCAGGTGACCGGCTAGGCTGCAGGGGCGGCAGGCGCCCGGCCGGGGTGGGCGGGCACTGGGCGTCCCCGACGAGGGGGACACACGGACAGCGAGGGGCCCTGAGGGCCGGGCCTTTGCAACCACGCCCGCACCGCCCCCGCTCCGTTGAGTGACCCATCCAGGGGCCCCTCGGAGGACTCGCCCCAGCGTGCGCAGGGACCCAGAGCCCGGCCTCCGCACCGGGAGGGCGCGCGCTCCTGAGCCGGAGGGCGGGGCCGTGGGCCGAGGTGGGGTCAGAGAGGCTCCCAAGGCAGGAAGGCCGGGTCGGAGTGGGTGCGCTCCCCAAGCCCTCGGTTCACCGCCTGGAGACTGGACATAGAGGAGACCCCTAAGGTGGCTTACACTGGTTTCCCAGGGACGTTCCAAGTGGGCTTCCCCCGCAGGAGGCCCTCTGCCTGGGACCCGGGTACCCTGATACCCTCCTGCACCTGGGCTGGCCAGGGAGCCCTCCTCCCCCATCTATTTGGGGAGCCTGCCCTCCACCTGGGTCTGTCTGGGGAGCCCCCCCACCCCGTCTGTCTGGGCAGCCCTGATGCAGGCCGGCAGGACCTGAGTGGCTCTCACACCCGAGGCACATGTCGGGTTCTGGACTTGTTCTAAGCCCGGGTTTCACCTCTGGGAACCAGGATGCAGGCCTCCCGACTGCAGGAGCCAGATGAGGGGGAGAGCGGGGAGGGGACCAGTGGGGCGGCTGCGGGCCTTGAGGGTCCTGCCCATCCGTGCAGCCCACGCTGACCCAGGCCCTGAGCTCTGTCCTTCTCAGCGGACTTCTAAATTGTGAGATGACCCACGGCACCATCGTTTTCACACACCCTGTGCTTAAACCTGACTTGGTAACACCTCCTGCCCCAGCTCCCGGGTGCCGACGGTGCCAGACCTTTATTTCCTGGTCTCTCTGTGGAGCGCGGAGCCTGGCGAGCTCTTGCCGAGATGCATTAGTTCCTTAGTCACCGGAGGACCCAGCGTTATCCTGTGTAATTAACTTGACGCTAATTTGTTCAGAAATTGCATTATTTCCAGATCGGACTCTCAGAGTGAGGTCTGTGTGACGCGCAGTGAGGACCGTAGCAAAACCCGCCGCGCGTCCCTGCCCTGCACTCCTCCGAGCCCGTGGGGGCTGCAGCGCAGGGTGACGCCCTCCGTGCGTCTGCTTTGCAGTGTGCGACATCCCGCTGTACGACATATGCGACTACAACGTCAGCAGGGATCGCTGCAAGGAGCTTGGATGCTGCTTCTATAAAGGCATCTGCTACGAGAAGGCCGTGCCCAGTGAGTGCGCCCCCGCGGGCCTGGGGCAGCACAGCCCGCGGGCCTGGGGCCGCCTGCCCCCTCGCCCGGGTTGCACTTGCTGGACAGGCCTCCTTCCACGTCCCCTGGCCACATCACCCTGCTTGGTGCCACCAGAAAAGAGGGCTGGGAGGGGCTGGCTAGGGGCCTTCAGCCA
>SJYX01013552.1:22396-36577 GCA_006410675.1 Oreotragus oreotragus | reverse complement strand
CCCCCCCCCCCGATGTCATCTCGATCAGGGCTCCGACCTCACGTGTGAGCCTCCGGGGCCCAGCGACCCGGGGCCTGTCCCGTGCAGCTCTCACCCACTGGTGACTGGGGCAGGTCTCTCCCTCTTCTGGGCCTCCAGTGTGTCACCTGTGAAACGGAGCTCACACTCGTAACTCCTGAGGTGCAGACAGGCTGGTGGGAATGAAACACCCGGCCTGGCCTGGCCTCAAGATTCACAGCTCCTCTTCAGTGATCTAGTCAGTGGTCGGGGGATGTGTTGGGGGCAGGTGTGTACATGTAGCCTCACAGGTGTGCGAGAAGGATCAGAGTTGGTGGACGAACACTGGATCCCGGCCAGATGGGTGACTCACCCGGGGGTCACAGCGGCAGAAGCCTAAGGACCAGGGCTGGGTTCCAGCAGGGGTGGCGGGTCCTCCCTTCTCTCTACTCCCAGGCATCGTTCGTCCCTGGGCCAGCACTGGGTCCTCAGGGACTGCCAGGAACCTGGTGCTTCCAGGGGGAAACCCGGGGTCCATCAGGGACATCCCCCTGCCTTCACCCTGGCCCAACACAAGCTCCCCGAGATGAGTGTGGCAACCACGTGAGCAGACTTTTTCGATGGGCCACACACTGTGCTAGGCAGGCCACACGTATCATCTCCAAGGGCCGTGATGATCCTCTGGGAGGCTGCTACCATCACACCCATTTTCCACATGGGAAAGTGGAGGCAAGTGGCGAAGGGCAAACCCAGAAGGGTGAGCAGGGTGCATGGAGCCCAGCTGCTGAGGTCTTGGCTTTCCGAGACCTCTGAGAGAGAGGACAGCTGGGCTCCTTGGCAGCCAGGCTGGACTGGCAGGAGGCCAGTTCCGTGTCCTGCCGTGGAGGGGGCGAGAAGGGCAGCAGGCCAAGCGGAGCCGGGAGCCAGGAGCAGCAGTGCTGGGTGGGGCTGCGGGAGAGGCGCGGTCTGCGGGCGACAATGTGGGCCCCAGCCATGGGCCCTTCTGGCATCTGAAGCCTCTCGGCCACCTCCTCGGCTACCCGGCCCGGGCCTGGTGCGGCCACAGCTCAGACACAGCGGCCACTGTCTGCCCGGCCTCACGGGTGGGGCATCCGGGCCCGAGGCCCGCTCTGTGGCCTGTCAGGAGATTTACACCCGGCTCTTAACAGCCGCGCGGCATCGCAGGCGGGTGCTGGGCCCGGGGTGGTCCGCTGTGAATCGGCCCCCTGTGAGCAGATGAAAGCCGGTCGGCGGCTGGGCAGAGAAGCGGGCGGGCGGGCGAGGGGCCAGCGGGTCCCTCCTGGGGCCACAACTGGGGCTTCCAGCGGCCTGGGCCTGATTAGGGGGAGCCCCGGAGGTCTGAGGTTAACCCCTTCCCGCCTGCTGGGTGCACTCCCTGGGGGCTGTCTCTTATACACATCTAGATGTGTATAAGAGACAGCTTTTATATATCCACAGTACAAATGTCTAAGGCTGCCCAAGGTCAGTGTTTTAGGATATACAAGAACCACTTGAGAGGTCTGAAAAACAAAAATCCCAGATTCTAGGACCTCAGGGATTCTGGAATATTTTGATGACTCTAGGTGAAAAGCTTCACTGTGGGTAAACTCTCCTCTGTCAGTTTGCACATGGTTTGTTCTACACTTGACTGTAAGCTCCCTGGGGTCAGGGACTGCTTCAGTCTTCTTTATTTCCCCAAAGCCCAGCACAACACCCAGTTCACTGAATGAGTAAGTAATAGTTAAAACTCATCACTCCACATAAATGAAGCTACGGTGTCCTGCCCTTTAAGCTACTGAGCACGGCACATAGCATCTGATTTTCCCAGGGTGGCAGACAAGGCTGATTTAATCCTAGAGGAATCTGAACCTAGGATTGGCAGCATCTCATTGCCTTTGCCAGAGTAACAAGGTGAAGGATAAAAAGTGGATGTGCTCCCAGCAAGTCTGGTTCTTACTGAGAGCTGTGTTTAGCTCTTTAGTGAGGGACAGACGTAGGACCTTGTCCTTGCTCTAAAGAAGGCCTGGATTGATTTGTCTGAAGGTCAGAGGATCATGAAGGTGGAGCGAGATCTTTCAGGGCGTGGAATGGTGGTCTTCTCACTCTTTCATGTGGACTCCTGGGGTAAGCCCAGAATGCAGGGGTTTAATCCAGCTCCCCAGGTGACTCTGAAGCCACGGTGGATTAGCACCTCTATGGGATGGTCAGCTTGAAACCAGCAACACTGGTTTCCTAGTCGGAAACTTGGTGGGCAGAGAGAGGGTGGCAAGGATAAGAAAGACTTTTCCTCTGGGAAAAGTGCAATTTTATAACTTAAGGTCTGTAGGTTGGACACAGGACAATGTTCCCTGTTGTAAAGTACCTGGAAATGTGTTGGAGTATTACAGTACTCACTTCTCTGGAATTTCATTAAAAATAGGATCTTATAAATAGGCTGAGGATTGGCCTATGTGTCCTTCTAAATACATTGTCAGCTCTATATTTCTGTCCTACCGTGTGTCATTCTCACACTTTATAAATGTGTGGAGCTCTGGAGGGTGGGAAAATAAAATTATGGTAGTTACTGCCATCCTTAGCATGGCATTCAAAGCTTCCCTAACTTACATTGGGCTTCTCAGGTGGTGCTCCTGGTGAAGAACCCACTCGCCAGCGCAGGAGACCTGGGACATCGGTTCGATTCCTTGGGTGGGGAAGATCCACTGGAGGAGGGCACGACAACCTACTCTAGTATTCTTGCCTGGAGAATCCCATGGGCCAACAAGCCTAGTGGGCTGCAGTCCATAGGGTCGCAAAGAGTCGGACATGACTGAGCCACTCAGCATGCATGCACCATCAGGAATATTATCTAGCTGATGTGTACCAGCAAGTGTGTACGCAGGTGGAAAACACTGATATATCTCTGTGCTGCTGCTAAGTCGCTCCAGTCGTGTCCGACTCTGTGCGATCCCATAGACAGCAGCCCACCAGGCTCCCGTCCCTGGGATTCTCCAGGCAAGAACACTGGAGTGGGTTGCCATTTCCTTCTCCAATGCATGAAAGTGAAAAGTGAAAGTGAAGTCGCTCAGTGGTGTCCGACCCCTAGCGACCGCATGGACTGCAGCCCACCAGGCTCCTCCATCCATGGGACTCTCCAGGCAAGAGTACTGGAGTGGGGTGCCATTGCCTTCTCCGGATATACCTCTGTACTGGCTTGCAAATAATGACTGTCACAAGTCCGTAACTACCCCCACTTGCTGGATTCTCCCTGGAATCCCTATGATGTGGTAAAGAAAGAATTAATGCCTGGCACATTCTAGGCATTAATTCTAAGACCCAGATGGAGCCTAGTCCTCCATGCTGTCAAAATATTTTGAATATGACCTCCAGCTTCCACGTTCCCAGAACACACAACTTACCTTCATGTCTCTGGGGCTTCCCCTTGAGCTACACACTCTGCTTAGCGTATCCTTCTCTCAACCCCCTGAAACCTCTCCTGTTTCAGATCTTTGGTTCAAACATGACCTTCCCCACTGAGTCTTCCCCAATCCCAATCTCAATTCCCCAAAAGCAATGGTCCCTCTTCTACAGCCACAGTGCCTTTTTTCTTCAACACCCCCCCTCTTTTTTAAAG
This sequence comes from Oreotragus oreotragus, assembly GCA_006410675.1. Classification (NCBI taxonomy): domain Eukaryota; kingdom Metazoa; phylum Chordata; class Mammalia; order Artiodactyla; family Bovidae; genus Oreotragus; species Oreotragus oreotragus. The sequence goes on along the minus strand of SJYX01013552.1, from coordinate 32,970 downwards.
CCCTATATTTTGTCCTGCTTTAGTTATTCATCCATCTACTTCTCTGACTCTTGAGATTTTAAAAATAGATTTATAGGAAAAATGGTATTGTTCGATCAGTTTCTAGGAAGCTGGTCCCAGGGCTAGCTGACCACCTCTATGACGTGAGTACTGTCTCAGCTGATAAGATCCTTCCTGCATGAGGACATGCTTTGGCCAGTGAGGGGCTTGGAGACCCAGCTTCTGGGCCATGGCTTAGAAGAACAGTGGTGCCTCAGAAAGTCCAGCACAGAGGTGGATGGAAAGTCCATGGATAGATTTAAAACAAACAAACAAAAAACACAACCCCCCCCCTCAACAAATAAAATAATCACTACGCAGCAGCTACAGGGACAGAGGGGCTTCCTAGCACGCTCAACTCTCCCCACAGTTAAGCTGGCACAGTGGCTGTGGGACAGACCTGCCCCACGGAACTGGCCAGCACCCCTTCAGCCTCCTGCTTCTCTAAACTGCCTTCTTTTTTCCTTTCAGTTTCTAGCCTCTCGTTACAATTGGGAAACGAGCATCTCAACACACATTATTAGGCTGTATGATCCAGGGCAAGGATCAGATCTTGCTGACCCTTCCAGCTTCCCTCACATCTAATGATCACATTACCAGACACAGACAGCACTTACCAAACGCCAGCTTCGTTCGATGCACTGACCAAGTCATACCATCCGATTATTAGGTGCTGCCGTTAGCCCCACGTACGTACGTGGAAGCTGAGGAAGAGAGAGGTGATGTGCTTTGTCCCAGCCACACCTGGGCACTATCCCAGCCTGGCAGTCTGGCTCCACATCCCTTGTTCTTAACTACAACTCAACGTCTAACATGCTGCAGATGTACAATAAAGGTTTGTTGATACAGAAAAAAGTGTGCCTTAGGGTTCCTTGGCTAACAGGACACTGCCTATTTTCACAGGGATGCGGCCAAGCACTTGACGTCCTCAAACTTCTCCCAGATGACTGGGAGCTAGGTCACCCCCTCACATGGACTGGATGCCTGCAAATAGCACTCCCTGGGGGAGAAGCGGCAGAGGCCTGATGCTTGGGGGTAAATGAAGGAGTGCAGACAAGTGTGCGACTGTTCACAGGGTCCGAGGGGGAAAGATGCTCGGAAGTGGTTTGACCACTTCAGGAACAAGACATTTATATCTATCAGTAAAGCAGAGTGAGAGGCTGTGAGTGCGTAAAGAGTGAGTTGGACGATCACCGCGGGGCAGGCTGACTGGGCATCTCTTCTTTCTCCTCCTCGTGGGCTGACCATGTCGGTCTGTCTCGATTCGCAACCATTTGTAAAGATCTCTCAGCCTCCACTGGCCTCACAGACAGAGCAGCGGGAGGAGGGCGGGCAGCAAGGGGTCATCTGTCACTGTCGGGAGAAGTGCTGCACACAGCAGGGTTGGCTTTGCTCCCTGCTGCTCCTGCAGCCAGAGCTGCAAACCTTGAAAAAATGCAGAACACGCACCTCGAAAACAGCCATTCATCATCGCAGCTTGGGGACCATGGGAGCAGCCCCTCCCGACGTGGGGTTGACCCGCTCCGCCTTCAGCCCGGGTCCCGCCGAGCTGGGAACAAGGGGACTTCTCAGGAACTTAATCCCTGTCCCGGCCAACCCCCATCTACCACAGTCTTCCGAGGTCTGGGGTTAAAATTCTCTGAGATGCCATCCAAACCCCTCCTCTCTCCATTAACTCCGATTTCCAGATTGCTTCCCACCATCAGACTGCAGCCAAGGTGGCCTATAATCATTAAATTATGAAAATACAAGTGGCTGGGAGGAAATGAATCCCAGGTTTAACTCAGGAATGGCCTGCTTTCTCGTGAAGTGATTATAAAATTAAAATGTGCTATTTCTCTGGTGAGCATAAAAAACCTCCTTGGTGAAGTCTATGGCCCCACAGTAATGTTAGGATTTGCACCGAGGAGGGACTGCACGCACCTCAACCACGGGAGTCAGGGACGTCTGCAGGTAAATTTCCAAAGACTGGGTTAAAGGTGATTAAAATCAAGAGGAGGAGGAAGACGGGGTTTGAATTTTCCAATTACTCTTGAAAACTCAAAAGTCAAGCTGCTAGAAAACGCAGGCTTTCTGAGCAGGACTAATAACGCTGAGCTAATTAGACCCACAGGCATGGCCAACATATAAATTCAGCCCAAAGGAGGGACACTGTCCCTTTAAAAACTGCCTGGGGATCAGTGGAAAAGCTAATGAGGAGTGTCAGTTGGGGCTGCTTTTTTAGGTGGTCCTCGGGAGGATACAGCCTGGGGTTTCTGTAACAGGGCTTCTGTGCTTGGTTCAATAAATCAATTTATATTAAAACGCGGGTACAGCTCTGGAGCTAGCTTCATAAAGCATTCTGTGGCATTTCTCAATCTGCTTATTCCCCTCCCTGTCAGCCTGCCTGAATGCACTGTCAGTGGGCATTGAAAAGAGCAATGAAGAAGAAGGTAGAAGACACTAAACTATTTGTGGAACTTGACCCAGCAGCTCTGCACCACACTGGGGGTGCCTCTGGTGAGTTTCTTTCCAGAAGACATTTGCATGGCTGGTAAGAAGCCCAGTGCTGGGGGGCTGCAACGCTCAACCCGGAGCTGGGCTCCAGGCTCACGCTGAGAATCAATGTNGTGGGTGGGTGGGAACTGGGAGCTGGGACCCTGATTGGGGCGGGGGGACATAGGAGTCTGAGGTTAACCCCTTCCCGCCTGCTGGGTGCACTCCCTGGGGGTGGGCATCCTTGGGACCCCTCCAGTGCCCACACCTGGAATGGAGGGTGGAACTGTGGCGACCTGAGGCTGGTGGCCGGCTCAGGGTCACTTGGCCTGCCCATGCTGTCTCCAGCTCCCAGCCGCCCCCGTGGCTGTCTGCTCACCTCCTTCAGGCCTCTGCTCCAACATCACCTCTTCAGGAGGTGACAGGTCCCTGTGGGTCCCAGCCCTGCTCGCTCCACCCCTCCCCCAGCTTTGGTTTTCTCCGCTGGACTTCTCACTACTAGAAATCTAACTCGCTAAATCATTTGTTTTACCTTGTTTATCCATTCAACAACTATCTACCAAACACCGGCGACGCGCTCACGTCTGTGTCCCAGGGTCTACACCAATGTCTGGCAAAGCGAAAGACCACCCACGCCCCGGGTGGCGGGGCACGAACAGTAATCAGGGTGAGAAACAGGTGAAATAAATGAGTGAGCTGCGTAGCATCTTAGAAGAAGACAAGTAAAACGAAAGCCAGGAAGTTTAGGGGAACGGGGCTGTCTGTGTGTCCATGGGTGTCAGGAGAGGCACGCCCAGGTAGCGGGAACAGCAGGCAAAGGCCAAGAGGCCAGGGCGTGAAGCTGCCTACTTCAACGACAGGTCAGCAGGGCAGAGCGGCCAGAGTAGGGTAAGCGAAGAGGAAGGTGGAGGAGCGGGGGTGGAGGGGGCCGGTCACACACCAGATTCGGGCTTCACGGCCGTGGCAGCGGCAGCATGACTTGCCACCTCTCCCCACCCCCAAGTGCGTGAGGCCCGGGGGGCCAGAACCTGGTCTGCTGGGCTCAGTGCCGCCTCCTCAGTTTCTAGAACAATGGTTGGGCCCCAGGAAAGCAGTATTTGTTGAAATCATCCCACGTATATTTTGGGGAAGAAAAGACCCGACCGCCCCCCAGCCCCAGGCAAGAGGGGCCGGTGCCTCAGTGAGGAACCTGTGCCCCACCCTCCCAAGTGCGCGTTAGCTGCCCAGTCGTGTCCAGCGCTTTGCGACCCCACNCGGGGGGCCAGAACCTGGTCTGCTGGGCTCAGTGCCGCCTCCTCAGTTTCTAGAACAATGGTTGGGCCCCAGGAAAGCAGTATTTGTTGAAATCATCCCACGTATATTTTGGGGAAGAAAAGACCCGACCGCCCCCCAGCCCCAGGCAAGAGGGGCCGGTGCCTCAGTGAGGAACCTGTGCCCCACCCTCCCAAGTGCGCGTTAGCTGCCCAGTCGTGTCCAGCGCTTTGCGACCCCACGGACTGTAGCCTGCCAGGCTCCTCTGTCCTTGGGACTTCCCAGGCAAGATTGCTGAAGTGGGTAGCCGTTTCCTTCCCCAGCGATCTTCCTGATCCAGGGGTCGAACCCGGGCCTCCTGCATTGCAGGCGGATTCTTGATGGCCTGAGCCACCAAGGAAGCCCTCCCAAGTACAACACCCCTGAGCCTGGGAGACGGGGTGAGTGGCTCCCGAACGGCGGCCTAGCCCAGGCTCGCTCGAGCACGACGCTGCCTGCCAGCGTGTTTCAGGATCCTGCTTCACCTGCTTCGTGACCAGCCCCTGGTGACCCTGAAGGACACCAGCCCTGAGAACCTCGGAAACCAAGGCCACACAGGCAGGAAGCCACCAAGCCAGCCTTCAAACCCAGCCGGCCACCTGGCTGCAGGCTGGGCATGCTCTGCAGGGCAGCAGAGGGGAACGACCCAGCCACAGAACCCACAGCCGGGCCTCGGGGAGCTGCAAGGCGCCCGCTCCCTGGCTCCCGGGACCAGCCTTGACTCCCATTCCTCCCCACAGAAGGCTCAGCCCTCACATGGGGTTTGGGGGTGGTGGTGCAGTCCCAAAGCAGGAGAAAAGCCCAGAAGGAAAACCCAGCGAACATCCATCAGGAGAGTCTTGAGGGCCAGTCAGCGACAGACTCATGGAACACTCACAGCTCCCCACAGCATAAGCTAATGCCGTCCCTGCCTTACAGATGAGCACACTTTCAGCCCCTTCCACGCAGCCCTGGCTTCCCTGAGCCCCAGGCTGGAGCCCCAAGGGTGTACTGAAGCTCACCCTGGGGCAAGCGGCTTTGTCTGCCAGCCTCTCTCCTCCTAGGGTAGTCGAGGATCAGTTAAGAGACTCTGGGGGACTTTTCTGGCAGTCCAGTGGTTAAGACATTTCCACTGCAGGGGGGCACAGGTTTGATTCCTATTCTGGGAACTGAGATCCTACGTGACGCACAGTGCGGCCCCCCCAACAAAAAGAGAGAGACCCTGCAAAGGGCCCGGCACCCCGGGAACGCTCGCTGACCAAACGCAGCTGAGCTAGCCTCTGACCACTTACAGGCGGGGCAATGGAAGCCGAGAAAGGAGGCAGTGGCGTCCAAAGGTGGCAGAGTGCAGGCCAGGTTGGGGCTGGAACCAGGGGTGCTGGGGAGACCTGCCCTGAGGGCCGGGCGGAGGGGAGGAGACTAGGAGGGCCACCTCCCACATCTGCCCTTTTCTATAAATGAGCTTCTGCTAAGATCAGAGGGTGGCAGAGGATAAGATGGTTGGATGGCATCACCAACTCAATGGACATGAGTCTGAGCAAATTCCTGGAGACAGTGAAGGACAAGGAAGCCTGGCATGCGCTGCAGTCCATGGGGCTGCGAAGAGTTGGATATGACTTAGCGTCTGAACAACAACCAAGATTCTGTTTCAAGAAATTGCTTTAAAACCACTGATCTGGCCCACACTGACTTGCTTCTGACTCCAGGGTCTTTCAGAACCCAGTTTCATTCCCTTCCTCTTGCTGCCTCCAACCATGCCATCCCTGCCCCCACCAGCTCACCCCAGGAAGGGGCTGTCTCAGGCATGGGAGACCTAGGGAGAGAAAAGCACCCAAGGACTCGACTGGGGGCTCTCAAGGGCAGAGAGCTGAGCCCCCTCCCTCATCCAGTGGCCTTAGTCGGGGAGGGTGGGCAGCTCGGGGCTGGGCAGGGATGAACACAGAGGGTCCAGGCATTGGACCCTTCTGGAATCTGAGGGATCTAGGCATTGGCTGGGTCCTAGGAGCCTTCCCACCAAGCTCCAAGTCCCCTGCCCGCCTGCCTCTATGCACGGAAGCGCGCCGCTTTATGGAGTGGCTTCTCGGTGCTCGACATCATGCTGAGGCCAACTGTGGCTCCCATTTATCCTGATTCAGCCCCTGGAGAATACAGTAAAATAGCACCTCCTTCATCAGAGACTCAATACCTCTATTACTATGACCACCTTGCTGCTGACCAAGAAAGGTTCACCCATCGACCAATGGTGGTGGTGGTGGTGGTGGGAGTATGGGGGAAGCCAGACAACAAGGATTAACAGAGCACCAGGGATCCAGAGTCACAAGGACCCTCCCTCTGCTACAGCCAGATACTATCCACATGCCATCACTGGCCAGCAGGCTGGGAGGTATCATCCCATTTCCTGGAGGAGGCAGCCGAGGTGCAGAGAGGTCAAGGACTGCCCCAGGGTCTCCAGGCCAGGCAAGCCAGGTCACAGTCTGCTCTCTGTACCATGCACCTGCGGCTCACAAGGGCCTCCCAGACATCACCGCCTTGAGAATCTTGGGGTCACTGACCTGGTTCACAGATGACAAAACCGAGACCAAAAAGGGAGACAAGACTTCTCTTGAGTCACAAAGCCCAACGTCATAGTCATGGGCCCGTCCACATCTAATCCCTGCAGGAAGGAACCAGCAGGAGTTTGGCCAGGGCAGGTGCCAGCTGGGAGGTGAATCACCTGGGCCTGATGACCATGATCAGGAGCCTGGGTGGAGGGGGTTAGAGGAGGCGGCCTTGAGAAGCCTGCAGAGAAACACTTCCAGGGCTGGAAAACCGAGCTCTGAGCCCTTTCCCTGTGGCCAGGTGCTGCTGCAGGCTGGACAGATCGGGGGCCCAGGCCTGACTCCCCCAAAGGGAGAGTGGCCCAGGGCCAGGCCTGGGTGGTCCTCACTGATGTTGCCCTTGCACAGCCATAGCCCCTTCCCAGCCTCCTTCCTCAGGCCCACTCAGGCCTGGAATTGGAACTGAAAGCTATTTCTGGGAAGACAGGGCACTTCCCTACATCTAAGACAGTGTGAGGCCCTGGCCAGGTTCTCAACATCCCCAGGACTGGATTCCTCCTCCTGGGAACCCAGTGACCCTCTGGTTCAGAATCCCGTGAGACAGGAAATGTGAGAGGGTTTTCTCAACTGTAAAGGGCCACAGCGACAGAGGGAAGGACACGGCAACTCTCAATACGTCGATCATGCCACAGGTCGGGGCCAGTCCACATAAGAGCTCTGCTCTGAGCTCAGGAAGCAACAATCCAGAGACGACCGGCTGCGTCTTTGTTTCATTCATTCATTCCCTCCTTCATTCAGGAAACACCGGTCTCTGGCCCACAGTGGCAGCTGCCCCTCCGGTTTCCCTAATCTGAATCTGAAACTCTGGGTCATCCAGCAGGCAGAAGCGACGACGAAAGAGAAACCCTCTTTGATGCTAAAATGCTCGGAGGCCCTGCTCCCTGCAGAGAATACGTGCTCAGTAAACATTTGCGGAATCAGATCAGCACTCCTGATCTCAAGAGGTGGGTCCTGGGGTCAGAGTGCCTGGGCTCTGTGAGACTCAGGTCACACACTGAGATTCTAAGGAAGGGTTTCCAAGGAGGGGATGTGGCCTCGCACCCCGAGCAGCACCTGCTTCCCATGCTCCCTCCCTCCCACACTGGCAGAGGAAGCTGGGGTGGAGGGGTCCCATCTCCACCCCTAACACACCCCGCCATCTCTGCAGTCTTTCCCATTCTTTCCTTTCCATAGGCCCCCGTCGCCCCCTCATGGGCAGTCAACCCTGGAGGTGGCAGGGTGGGGGTCACGCTGATTCCATCACCTCCCCTTTGCAGCCTGGCTTCCTACAGCCCCAAGCTAAGCATTAGCACACAGTGCAGGGAGGCCGGGGTGCAGAGTTGAGGCAGGACTGCAGTCCCCCACAGCTCCAGGGATTCACTGCCATCTGCCTGACCCTGGTGACCCCGTTGGGCCCTCCTCCCCAACCCAGTCGGCTCAGTGGCTTTGGTGCTTACGTCTAGGCTCCCGGGGTCCATCCACGGTCACTTTGATGGCACGATGGTAGGTGGCCACTTGCGTGGGGTTGGTGAACACGGTGATGGTCAGCGTGAAACTCTTACCTGGGGGGTGGAAATAAAGGCAGGAGGTTGGCACCAGGAAGCTATTCACAACAGCCTGAAGCCCTTGTCTTCCAGAAAGGCCGGGCCTCTCTCCTGTGACCCCGGGGCAGAAGAGAGGGCTCTGGGTGAACTTCAAGCTGCTGGGCTTGGCATGCAAGGCCCCCAGAGGCCTGGTACCCATTTGATCACATTCCCCTACCCTGCGTTCCCTGGCTTATTTCTTCCCTGTTTTTCGGCCTTTGTGCTATTCTCCAGAGACTCTCAGGATTTTGGGGTGGGGAGCTAGGGTAGGTACATGTTTTTTCCTGAAAATAATTTGTAACCTTTAGAGAAAGTTTTGAGAATACAGAAAATATAAAAAAAAAGAAGAAAAAAATCACCCACAGTTCCACTAGCTAGATAGAAACACTATTAGCATTTGAACGTTCTCTCCTGCAACCCTTTTCAGGGGAGTGTATGTTTTTACACCACTGTTCTGTACCCTTTTTTTTTTTCTGTTCACTTAACATCAAATCATGAGCACTTACATCATTAAAATTCTTCATAAACTTCATTTTTAATGGCTGCAAAATATTTCCACCCATGGAAGCCTCATCTTTTACTTATCCATCTCCTTATCTTGGGTGTCTATGCTGCTGCTCATTTCTTATTGGCGTGTGCAACTGGGGCTTGAAAAAGGACTGATTTGGGAGCTACAGACATTTCATTTGTAGACACAACTGTTATTTCCAGAACTCTGTTCTATTTTTAGATAGGCATTTGGCCCCAAATTCTCCATTCAAAATTCCTGAAGAGGGGAAAAAAAAAAAACTTTAAAAATCATGATTTTTGTGTTACCGTTTAAAATAAAAGGAAAATGATCTTTTGTTTATAAAAATCTTTGTCTACACCTCTGCTTATTTCCTTAGACTTCGCTTTCACTTTTCACTTTCATGCACAGGAGGAGGACATGGCAACCCACTCCAAGGTTCTTGCCTGGAGAATCCCAGGGACGGGGGAGCCTGGTGGGCTGCCGTCTATGGGGTCGCACAGAGTCGGACACGACTGAAGCGACTTAGCAGCAGCAGCAACAGCAGACTCCAGGCAGCAGTGAGTGATTTCATCTCATCAGAGGGCTGAGATGGATTCAGGGGCACTGATCTCTCCAGTGAGATGACTCTCCAGAGAGAAGCATGGTGATTGGTGTGGGGCCGAGTCTGCTGTGATGTGGTCAGCATCTTCAGGACCAAGTCTATCAAGGTGGAAGATCTCTGAAGCGCTCTTAACTTCAACACCTTTGTTCTATTATCAGTGAGACTGAAACGTTTCCTATGTGTATCATCTGTCCTCATCCAACACAAATGACTGCTTCACAGTCTTCCAGAGTTTTAAGGTTTTAATGCCTTGAATACACACACACACACACACACACAACTCTCTAGCAAGTTTCTTAACATTCTCCTTGTCTTGTTTGTGGCAATCGGTCTCCCACTTCACTGGCCCTTACATTTCACTTTCTGACTCCAAGCTGATTTGCATTTTCAGTTCTGCCTCTTGATTTGTGACTGCTCCTGTCTTTTCATGTTTGGGGCGGTTTCCCCGTGGAACAAGCAGATAAAGGGTGCCTTCGATCAATATCATCCTCTCCACCTCCTACGTTGCTCTTTGATTCTTCTGGGGATTTACTGGTTGGCCTGGTAGAAGGTAAAGGTTTTTCCTCAAAGGGCAACCTGATTTTCCCAGCGCCTTTTCTGAAGTTGGAGTCTCCCTTCCTGCCCTGCTCTCCATTATCATCAAAGTCTCCACGACATATGAGGTTGGGGGGTGGGGGGGGTGCGCGAGGATCACTGATCCCCAAGTCACACTGGCCTCCTTCTGCTCTGCCTCTGAGCGCCTCTACCCCCAGTCCTGTTATGGGCCTGGGGACTCCCCAAGGGCAGGGGCTGGTGGCTCTGGGCACCTGCGTGCTCCCAGGCTGTCCTCGTACTCTCAACACCCACCCAGGACAGGCAGACCCAATTCCATATTCCCACTTCACAGGCGGGAGACCAAAGTTTGAGCGGTGTGTGTTGGGCGGAGGGACCAATAGCCAGCTTAGCATGGCTGGTACTTGATGATCCAGTGATGGGAGTGAAAATTCCAGCCCCAGCAACAGGACAACCCAGCACAGAAGAAAACAGCCCTAAAAAGGAACAAAACTGTGACATTTGCAGAGACATGGATGGACCCAGAGACTGTCACACGGACCAAACTCAGAAAGAAAAACAAATAGCGTATATTAGCACACACATGTGAAATCTAGAAAAATGATCCAGGTGGACCTATCTGCAAAGCAGACACAGAGACACAGACAAAGAGAACAAATGGATGGACACCACAGGGCAAGAGTGGGTGGGATAAACTGGGAGATTACGACTGGCATATATACACTACTATGTATAAAATAGAGAACAGAATAACGAGAACCTACTGTATAGACAGGGAACTCTACTCAATGCTCTGCAGTGACCTAAATGGAAAGGAAATAAAAGAAAAGAGGGGGCACATGTACACATACAGCTGCTTCACTCTGCCCTAAGGCAGAGACTAACTCGGCACTGTAAGGCAATGACGGGTGTCAGTTGCTCAGTCACGCCTGACTCTTCGTGACGCCACGGACTGTAGCCCGCCAGGC
>SJYX01013552.1:0-16938 GCA_006410675.1 Oreotragus oreotragus | reverse complement strand
GCCCGCCGCCCGCAGCCCGCTCGCGGCCGCCCCACCGACTGGGCGGCCGCAGCCCCAGAACAAAATCCTCGAGAACCGAGTGGCCGCGCCGCCGCCGCCGCCGCCCGCGCGGGGTTAGTACCCCCGGGGGCCCGCGAGGGCGGGGCCGGCCCGAGCGACGCGTCGCGCAGCCAATGGGAGCCCCCATCGCGGGCACCTCGGCTGCGCTTGCCGGGGAGGAACGGGGGCCGCCGAAGGCCGCCCAACGGGGAGGGGCGGAAGGCTCCGCCTGGGGAGGGCGACCGGGGTCCGGGCTGGGCCCCCCCGACTCCCTGCGCGACAGCCCTGGGCTCCTCCAGAGTTCTGGGGAGCTGGAGCCGAGGCTGGGAATTTGTTTAAAACGTCTAGTCCTTCCAGCCGCCACCTCCACACCCCCACCTCCAGCTTCTTCGGGTGCCCTTCCCGGCCGCCGGCAGCCGGGCCTCCCCAGCTCCAGCTGCTTTCGGCCTGTGAAGCTTGCACCCCCCATCTCGGGACGGGAGCGGGGCCCTCAAGGCCGGTAACACCAAGCGGGTAGCGGCCCCAGAGTGCCTTTTCCCTGCCCCTACCTGTCCCGCAAATTATTTTGACCCCAGAACCTCCACCGCACACGAGATGACGCTCACCACCCAGAGGCCTCTGCAGCACCGAGCCCTGCGCAACTTTCCTCCCGGCCCAGGGCCAGAGAGAAGGGTGTCCCCTCCGTGCCCGCATCGGCGTGGGGGCGAGTAACACCATTCCTCTTCGCTCTCCCCACCAGAAATGACTTTCAGGATCGCGCAGGCCTCGCTGCGTCGTCGGCCTATGGCTCTTTGAAAAACACGACGGTGCCTGAAAAACGCGAGCGTTTCCACTCCCCCATCGCTCCCCCAGCCCCCAAGCCCCAACCCCCCGCGGGCATGTAAACGCCGTCCTGCTTCGTAGGAGAGGACTAGAGTTCGTGATGAGAAAGAAACAGCGCAGAGAACGCGCGGGAAAGGCTGCAAAGGATAAGGGCCCCGGCTTCCAAAGGAGGGAATTTTCATCTAGCCGGTGGATGCAAACTGGCCCACGCGGGTCCACGCCCACGTCTTCCCGGGCAGTGCGCTCTGGCCCTGCGGCAGGAACGCAGACAGCGCTGCCGAGGCACTTTCTGCTCGCCGGCCCGGGGTCCTCGCTCCTTCTCCCCTTCTCCCCTCTCCCGACGGCGTGGCCCATCCGCTCCCGGAGGCAAAACAGGCAAACGATCCCCTCTCCAGCCTCTAACGCCGGGATAGCGGGCCTAGGGACAGGCTACACAGAGGAGGACTGGAAAGATCAAGCCCCATTCGCTCTGCATTTTCGCCCCAGGGGGACCCCCCGGAGTCTGGGAAAGGGACGCGTGCAGGGGCCGCCCACTGTTTTGGAGATCGGGGTGGCTATTCGTTGCTTCCGGCCTTGGACAGGTGCAAAACGACGGATTCCAAGCCTCGGGAGCGGAGAAGCCTAAGATCCGATGGCGGCAGCAAGATCTCGCCCTGGATCTGACCCATCGCGGGCCACTCAGTCTTTGCCAAACGAAATCAAGCCCTGTATCGGGTCTAGGATGGACCGGCCCTGACCCAACCTCGGCCACCTGGAGAGGTGGTCCCCAGCCCTGTCAGAGCCTCACACCAGGCCCCTCAGACCATTTAGAGCGCGGGAACAACAAAGGCCCCTCGCTGGACCTTTTTATAGAGCCTGCACGTCGGAGTTGCAGGTCGCCAGGAGGGGCCTGCACACTCTCGGGAGTGCTGGCACTGGCTGCAGAGCTGGAGGAAAGTGAGGAACAGGGGCCTTGAGGCGTCCGACCTCTGGGAGCTTCCCACTGCAAAGGCCCACCTTGTCTTGTCCAGGTAGGGCCCGGGGCCAGGAAGGGCGGGTGACTGTGCTGCCCCAGAGCGGCTTTGGGCGTCAGGACCCGCTGCATCTGGGGTTTGTAAATTCGATTTGTTGAGTGGTTTTGGTTTGCAGCCGTGCCCTTCCTGGTCTCTCCGCCTGATTTCTCCTTCTCGTCCGTCCTACGGCCGGTTTACAAATGGGTTTCCTGAGGATAGGATTCCTGTTGGTCCTGGCACCTGGCCCCAAGTGCCCGCACGGCTCCAGCCCAAGAGAAAGGCGCTTGCTGCCGGTGGGCGCCAGAACCAGGGAACCTGGGTTTGTAGACACTTGGGTCCCCAGCCGGAGGTCGCCGGGGCCGCGGGGCAAGGAGCAGTCCCAGGACCCACCGCTAGTTGACGCCTGCACTCTGCCAGCCGCAGAGGTTCTGGGCACAGATGTGCACCAGGCGCCACCGGCCGGCTCCTACAAGCCACCCTCCCGCCCAATTCCTCACCATCTGTGCGGCCACGTATCGGACAAACCAGTGGCTTTGTGGTAGATCGAAGGCTGCCCTCCCCTCCCTCCATGGACGTGGACGCTCTAGCCTTATCTCAGACCCCGGAGGGTCCGGCACCCTCTGACCCCCTGCAGAACGTTCTCTCTGGTAGACGTGTGCAGTCTTGCCTGTTCTGGGGAACCCGGGGTTGGGGGGGGGAGGGGGGGAGGAGCACACACAGAGGAACAGACCAGCTCGGTCCTGATTTCAACCTAAGACCAACCCATTTTTGTCCCCACCCCAGACTGATACCCCTAGCATCACACCTCTCCTCTCCCCACCCTGTCTCTCCCCATTTTCAAAAGACAGTTTCAATTGGAAATCTACTTCCCCCCCTGGGGCCCACAGATATCTCTCCCTTCCCCATCTTGTGTGGACAGGGATCCCTTCTTCTTCTCTGGGACCCACTGACTATCTGGCCACTCTCGAATAGTCCCCATCTAAGGGCATGCCTGGTTGTCTGCAACAGGGAGAGGAAGCCAGGAATTCTGGACCTATCTTGGCCCAGAGCTGGGTAAAGAGAAACACAGCCTGGGGCCTTGCAGAGTCTGGGTTCTGGGAGACACTCCTTCTGCCAGGGGGAGGGAGTCAGAATGAACCGTGTTGGGCGCCCCGCTCCTGCTGCTAGAGGGTGTTCAGGAGGGCGCTTCAGCTGCATTTCTGGTAGTGAGGTGCCTGCACGTGTCTCCCCTCCCACCAGAGAGCTTCTGAGAGAGTCTGATTTCCAGGGAGTCCCAGTGCCTGAGGAGGGGTGAGGATCCCCCGTCTGTGGCAGGTAGTGGACGTAGATGCTCTGGAAAACCTTCTTCTAAGAGGTCCACTGGCTGTGGAAGGAGCTTGGGTCTGTGGTTCCCCTGCCTGAATTTTTCCACCACCTACCGTGATCTGGGGTAAATTGCTTAAAACTCTCTGAGCCTCATCTGTTTCTTCTGTGAAGTGGGAGTAATAACAGTGGTCTCTTAGAATCGTGCGTAAAGTGTTTGGCACACGCCTGGCATGTAGGTGGTGCGCCATCCATGCGAGCTGGTACTGTTATGCTCAAAAATAAGTCCTGATCACCCCTTGTCCAGGGACTTTGGCAAGTCCCTTCCCCTCTCTGGGCCTCACATTTTCCGTTTGTGAAATATCCAGTCCTCATATTTAAAGCTTGCCCGAGTCAGAGCCTGGTCCAAGGCAGTCCTGTCCAGGATGGTTCTCCTGGAGGTGGTGGTGGGGTCCCTTGGGGAGCTAAGGACTGTCTGTGACCTGCCTCCAGGCAGAGGCAGCTTGCAGGAGGGTTTTCAGCCACCACCAGAGGACTACCCATGCCTTGATCTTGAGGACTCACCTTCCCCTGGGCTCTCAGGCTCTCCTTCGGGAAACCCACTGGTCCCGCCACCTACCTCCCCACAGGCAGACACTTTCCTAACTTGAAACTTCCCTTAGTCCCCTCTCCCTCCCCCGGAGGTGGTTGTTCCCTTTATTCCCTGGAGCCTCTCGAAGGAGCCCTAGTCCGGTGAATAACACAGAGGACAGTCAGCTAGAAGTTAATGATTTCTCCCAGCCTGGCTTCCACACCCCCACTCCAGAGGGACCCATGGGGAAACCTGTTTCATGCCTTGTGCCCTGGAACGCCAGGAGGAAGATTCCTGTCCCTCGCTTTGCCTCGGTCTCCTCTACTGTGAATGGAGGTTGTTCTGATGGTTCCACACCTGAAGGGGAGGGGTATTGTGCTTCACCATATCAGATATACCATCAGTTGTTCTGGGTGCAAGAATAAGAAAGCAAATGCTGCTAATTAAACTAGGGCTTGTCTGTATCCTTATTTCAGATATATGCATTTACACATACGTAAGTTTTATTATTAATTTATATGCTATATGGTGGTGAAGATAGCTCAGTCGTGTCCGACTCTTGCGACCCCATGGACTGTAGCCCGCCAGGTTCTTCTGTCCATGGGGTTTCTCAGGCAGGAACACTGGAGTGGGTTACTATTTCCTGTTCCAGGGGATCTTCCCGACCCAAGGATCGAACCTTCAGCTCTTGCACTGCAGGTGGATTCTTTACCACTGAGCCACCAGGGAAGCCCCCGTATATGCTACGTATGCATTATATATTAAAATGTGTGTGTGTCTAGTCTCTCAGTCATGTCCAAATCTTTGCGACCCCATGGACTGTAGCCACCAGGCTCCTGTGTCCATGGGGATTCTCCCGGCGAGAATACTGGAGTGGGTTGCCATGCCCTCCTCCAGGGGACCTTCCCAACCTAGGTCTCCCGCATCACAGGTGGATTCTTTACTGTCTGAGCCACCAGGGAATATTAATATTTATATGATAAAATATACATATATAATTAGTGAGAAAGGGCCATGAAAGACAATAATGTGGCTGAAGGGTTGTTGCCTTCAGGGCAGGGTGCCTTCACCCTAGAGAATCCAGCTCTGAGGCCACCCGCCCTGGGCAGCCTTTCAGGAAGTCTCCTGCTGCGAGGACTGGAGGAGGAAGACAGGTGTCCTCTCAAATTGTAGATTGTTTTCCTTTGGAAAGGGCCAGACTCTGCGAGGAGGGGGAGGGAGCTGGGGAGAAGACGGCGGGTAGGACAGAGCCAGAGGCTCTGCTGTTGGCTGGCCGGACTTTTGCGCAGGGCCCGCGCCTCTCTGAACCTTGGTCCCCTGGATGGTAAAGCGGGAAAAGCAGTAACAGCTGTTTTAGCAGAGGTGTTCCCACGTTCCAGCACTGTGTTTGGGCTTGAAGTGGTCTTTCAACCCTCAGTTGTGTGTGGCAGGTGTCAACGCCAGTTTAAGTGAAAAGGAACATTGCCCAAGGTTTTCTGGGCTAAAGAGGATCAGAACCAGATCAAAAGCTCAATCTGACTCAAAATTTGGGGAGGAGGCACCCCAAATGGTTGTGTACATTCCTTGCCTCCCACCTCCGACCTTGCACAGGTTAAATGAAGTAATGGGAAGAGCGCCGCATACGGATGGATACTGAAAGACCTCGATACGGTTAACCGCAAAAGGGTGGGGGGGCTAGAGGCGATGACATCTGTTAAATAGCTGTGGACTGGGAAATGAGCAGACCCTTTGGATTCGGGGAAGGGGCTGCAGGAGTTGTCCACTGAGGCCCACCCACTGCCTGCTGTTCTTTCACCTCGGAACCAACCCACCTGCGAGGAGGCTGACTCAGCTGTAGTCCCCAATTTATAGATAGGAACAACTGAGGTCCAGAATGGGGAGAGACTTAACCCGTGTCACCGAAGAAGAAGAAGAGAGACTCGGCAAGACCAGGGGCAGCATGGCGTGGCCCCCAAAGTGGGGCAGCCTGACTTCTGCCCACCCTGCTGGAACCCCGCAGGTGGAACCCTGGGCCAGGACCACACTGCACCCTACCCCACCTCCACCTCCTGGGTGGTTTTGACCCCTCGCTCCAGGAGAAATGCCATGCTTCCCTGCAGAGATGCCCATGGCATCTGGATGCCCAGATTCCAAAAGGGAGAGGGTGGAAGGAGGGCAGGGCGTGGGTCTCAGCACAAGCCTGGCCAGGGGAGAGGAGGTGGCCCCATCTGTGGGCAGGGAAGTGCGTCCTGGCTTCGGCTCCCACCCCGGATCTGGTCCTCCTACCACCCTCCTTGTTGCTCTCTTTGGCCATCTGCTGTTGCTGTTGTTGAATCTCTCAGTCGTGTCCGACTCTTTGCAACCCCCATGGACTGCAGCCCGCCAGGTTCCTCTGTCCGTGGGATTTTCCAGACAAGAATACTGGAGTAGGTTGCCATGCCCTCCTCCAGGGGATCTTCCTGACCTGGGGATCAAACCCTTGTTTCTTGCACTGGCTGGCAGGTTTTTTTAGTGCTGAGCTTCCCGCCAGGGAAGCCCATGGTCATCTATAAAGCAGAAATAATTCTGGCAGAGCTCTTTGGTCTATGATGAATAATTACCCTAATTGATTAGTCTCCCGCCATGTGCTGGGGGTACTACCTCAGTTATCCCTAACCCTCATGATGCTTCTGCAGGGTTGAGATTTTGTCTTCTCCATTTTACAGATGGGGAAGTTGAGGTTCAGACAGTAAATAACTTATTTCCTCTGGGTCTCAGAACCTGAGAGGTTCAAACAAGAAGGTCTTGAGGGCCCTTCTTTGTTGTTGTTTTTGTGAGATCTTAGTTCCCCGATCAGGGATTGAACCTGAGGCCACTGCCAAGTCCTAACCACTAGACTGCAGGGAAGTCCTTCAAAGACCCTTCTTCTAAGATGACTTCTTGGTGCAGAGCTGGGCTCTGTCTCCCCTCTGCTGGCTGGTCACAGGGCCTTCCTCCACGGCAATGGGTGGGTGCCAAATGACCCACTGTTGGACCCATCAAATCAGAGGACTCTTCTGTTGGGGGCAGAGGAGAGCCCGGTATCTTGCAGCCCAAGAGGGCTTCCGGGAAGAGCATGGCCTTCCCCTAGTCCCATCGTAGGGCTTCAGCTCTGGCAGTCATGGAAGGAAAGGGCTCTCTGAGTGGCTGTTCCCTCTTGCAGAGTAGAAGATAGATAGCAGTTTCCAGGTTCAACATGTCTCCAAACCTTAAGCAGGTGGCAAGAATGGGGTTCCAAGAAATTGGTATGCCAAACCAATTTGGGGGATAGGATTGCAACCACATGACTACATTTCTGAGCATTATTCATCATTACTGATGGCAGTTAAGTTCATCCGTGCCTCCCAGTACTTTTATGGGGGAGGTACAGTTATCACCCCTTTTACAGGTGAGGAAACCAAAGACAGAGAGGCTAAGTAAGTTGCCCAAGGACACACAGCTGGGAAACCGTGGCGCTCAGATTCCAACCAGGCAGACTGGCTGCAGAGCCCACGTTCCTGACTACCACACTCTGTTCTCATGGACCAGACTCAGATGCTTGAAGTTACAGTCATGGAATAGAATTAGAATCCTGGCATGAAAATTGTGGGCAGGATTCAGGATTTTATAATGTAAGACTCCACAGTGTTCTGAGATAGCATATCCAAATCTCCCGTTTATCAAGGGGCGGAACCAAGGCCTGGGGAGGGGAAGGGTCTCGCTCAAGGTCACAGCCTAGGCCAAGGGCAGAGCCTTGGACCCCCTCTCACCGCCGCCCAGTGACTCTGGTCCAGGGTGGTTTCCTCTCCACGGCAGGCCTTCCTCGCCACCCCCCGCCCCCCTGCCCACCCAGTGGCTCCCGGGCCCAGCCAGTCCCATTAGGGATTTTCCACCTCCCCAAAAAGGTTCTAATGACTGTCAGTCCTGTGAAGCCTTAATTAATCTCAGAGGCCGATGGCTCTGAGGAGACCGGGGGCTTTGGCCTTACGCAGATGAAGATTACGGCTCCATTTCATGTGGTGGTGGAGGAACGCCTCAGACATTCCTGCCAGCAATAAAAGCCACATGGCTTTCCAGCGTCGCCCTTGGAAAAGAAAAAAAAAAAAAAAGCGCAGCTCTTTGCGGAAAGAAATCAACTATGTGCTGTATGCATGGCATGAGATAAAAACGGGGTAGGACGAGGTGGAGAACAGTTGGTCTTTCATGCCGCCTCCGACAGCCACCGAGCGTGGCCAGGCCTAGTGGTCGTGATCCCAGCTGCAGCCCCGGGGAGAGGGGGTGGCCCTCCGCTTGCTGGTGGAAGCTGGGGTGTCAGGGCCTCAGTCCCTCAACCTGAACCGAGTCTGAGCCATGCCAGATGTCCCCACAGATGGGGCCAGCTTTCCGGGCCCATGAGCTGTGCAGTCGCCCAGACCTTGCCCTTGGCTTCTGCTCTGCCATCCCTGCCTTGACATTTCTTCACACTTTTTGAACAAGGGGCCTGTATTTTCATTTTGCAGTGATATGACCAGTCCTGCACAACAGGTCCTCCCATCAGCCAATTGCCACAGGTCCCCTGGCCCGTTGCATGGGTCCAGGCCTAGGGAGAGTGTTTTCTGAGCGCCTACATTGTCTGAGATGAACTTCAGAACAACTTTCTGAATTTAGCACATGTGGAAAACTGAGGCTCAGAGAGGTTTCCATGCAGCCAGGAAGCCTAGCCTGGGAATCAGGTCCCTCTGACGCCAAAGCCAGTGTCTGAACCGCTCCCCATTCTGCAGTCCTTTATGTTCACCATGCCCAGTGGGGACAGTGTTGTATATGGGCAGGGTTTTTTTATTCTCCCAAAACAGAAGGGATAACTGAGGCCAGACCAGTGAAGGGACTCATGGTCATACCCAGTCAGTGGGGAGTGGGGCACTCTCTTCCAGGCTAGGTAGCGGTGGGCCTGCGCCTAGACCCATAGGACTTGGTGGGGGCGGGTGTCCCAGTTTTATAGCTGTTTGTTCCACTTTTAAATTTATTGGGTCTTCTATGTGGGTCATTGCCGTAAGTCTGGCCTGGGATGTAGTGGGAGTCCTGGCCCCAGCTCTCCGTTCTAAACATCTGGAAGTCCTTCTTTGTGACTGACCTCCTCCACGCTTTCATGCTCCAGGTTTCCTCTGCTGCCCTCATCGATTGGGGAAGCAGTTGTGCCTTGCACCTTGATAAACTCAAACCAGTCCTTCATGAATCAGAAAGTTGGGGCTGAATGGAGCCTAACTGTGGTCATGACTTATGACCTGGCTCTAGCCCCTTATTCCTTGCTGGTGTTCCCAGGCAAGTTCCTTCCCTCTCTGGGCCTCCAACAAACCCCATCAGAGAGAGAAATGCATTGGCACATGCTTGATCCCCAGGAGGACTGTGCATCTTCAGTGTTCTAGAATTCCATGTTAATCTGCAACTGGGAGCACTGAAGCCCAGCCAAGGTCAGGGGCTTGTTCAAGGCTACACAGGCAGCTGGACCCAACTCTGAGGCACTGGGAGGAGTTGAGGTCTGGCTATGGAAGTTTCTATCTGCTCTTAGTCGAGGGGCATTGACTCTCTAGGTGGTTTGTGAGCCTAGAGCTTTCAGACACATCCCCAGTATCTGCTAACCTCCTTCGCAGAACGAGATTTTCCTCGGGAGGTTGAGAGTTCCCCATTGTGGGAGGTATTCAAGTTGAGGTCAGGATATTGTAGTGGGAATACAAGTGTTGGATGGGACTGGAAGCTGGACCAGGTGCCAGTGTCCAGCCTAGATTGGCTCGTACTAAGCATTTATTGAACAAATGAGAGGATGAAACCAAAGTTTCATGTGTGGCCTGACAGTTAGTGACACAGTGCCTACCAACTCTGAGTTCTCGCCTTGGCATTTTTACCTGCTAATGTGTGACCTTGGGCCTTCTCAAGCCTCAGTCTCCTCATCTGTAAAATGGGGAGAATTGACCATCTTCTCAGGTGGCACAGTGGTAAAGAAATTGCCTGCTAGTGCAGGAGATGCAAAAGATACAGGCTTGATCCCTGGGTTGGGAAGATCCCTAGAGGAGGAAATGGCAACCTGCTCCAATATTATTGCCTGAAAAATTCCATGGGCAGATGAGCCTGGCTGGCTACAGTCCAGCAGGGGTTGCAAAGAGTCAGACATGACTGAGCACACAGGCTGACCATCTTCCATAGTTTCCCCACAAGTAAACTTTGGCAGCGCAATGGCTCACATCCTTTATTTCTGCCTTTCAGTTTATGCCAAAGTATCTCCTCATAAATGGAAAATGACATTGAAAGCAAAAAGCGTATAAACAAGGTGATGGTTAACACAAAGGAGAGTGGGTCCTCCATCTGACCATGGAAGCAGGGAAGGAGAAGGAGGGATGTGATTGTGGAGGGGGTGTTGGTGGGAGCCCTAAGGTCCACTTAGTGGGGTTTTTAAAAAGATGAGCGGTAGGTTTATGGGTCTCTATTTTATTATTATAACTTAAATAATATTTATACATACCCCCGTTACTATATTATGCAGTAAAGAACAGCAAAAGATAAAAAATATTTAAAAAGCTCTTCCTCCCTGAGACGTCTGAAAAAAGAATAGACAAAAATGCTTACATTTGCATAGAATTGCAGAATTGCCCATGGTGCGTCAAAACTGGTACATGTTTATTCTTGGCGAAATCACCGTTTCAACCAGATTATCCTGTCCACCAGCTCACTCAGTGTATCGTCTGGTGGACTTGACGCCATCCTCATCATGACAACCTCACCATGCTTAGCATTTCAGTGTATCTAGTCCCTGCTAAGCACGTCCCTACCGAGCTCATTAGACCTTACCAGTAGCCCTCCAGGTGCCTCTCACAGCATTCTCTACAGGTGAGGGACTGAAGTGCATTGAATAAGTCTCCTGGAGCTGGGATTTGCACCAAGATCTACGGATGCTGAAACCGTGCATTGCTCTATGCAGCAGCCTCGTCCCAGGGGCCAGGCCCCTCTTTTACAGTAACTAGTGCTATTCACACTTTACATATATCGTATCATTTATCCTCATAACCACCTTATGTGTTGCACGCACGGGGGCTAAGTGGCTTCAGTCGTGTCCGACTCTTTGCGACCCCATGGACTGTAGCCCACTCGGCTCCTCTGTCCACGGGATTCCCCAGGCAGGAATACCGGAGTGGTTGCCATGCTCTCCTCCAGGGGATCTTCCCGACCCAGGGACTGAACCTGGGCCTCTGTCTTCTGCACTGGCAGGCAGATTCTGTACCACTAGCGCCACCTAGGAAGCCCACCTTTCGTTTCAGCTCAGTTCAGTCGCTCAGTCGTGTCTGACTCTTTGTGACCCCATGAATGGCAGCACGCCAGGCCTCCCTGTCCATCACCAACATCCATAGACTCGGTGATGCCATCCAGCCATCTCATCCTCGGTCGTCCCCTTCTCCACCTGCCCCCAGTCCCCCTCAGCATCAGAGTCTTTTCCAATGAGTCAACTCTTTGCATGAGGTGGCCAAAGTACTGGAGTTTCAGCTTCAGCATCATTCCTTCCAAAGAACACCCAGGACTGATCTCCTTTAGAATGGACTGGTTGGATCTCCTTACAGTAGGTAACCTTATTATTACTTCCATTATACCAGTAGGAAAACTGAGGCACAGAAATGTTAATCACTGGCTCCAGTTCACACCCTGGGTGACGGTCAGAGCTGAGCTTTTGAACCTTGGCAACCTGAGCTGCCCTGCCTGGCCTACAGAGAGCACATGGACACAAGACCGAGCCGTGGCCCGGGTTCCACAGATGACCCCCAGGAACCAAAGGCCAACAGGGGTAGATGAACGGGGTGACGCCGGGGTGATGCCAGGGTGATGGTGTGCCTGCCTGCTCAGTCTCTCAGTCGTATCCGGCTCTGTGCGACCCCATGGACTGCAGCCCGCCAGGCTCCTCTGTCCGTGGGATTCTCCAGGCAAGAATACTGGAATGGGTAGCCATTCCCCCTTCCAGGGGATCTTCCCGACCCAGGGATCAAACCCGTGTCTCCTGCGTCTCCAGCACTGCAGGCAGGTTGTTTACCGCTGAGCCACCTGGGAAGCCCAGAGTGATGCCAGTAACGTGTGGCGAGCAGTGTTCTGCCCCTCCTCACCTAGCAGGCCTGTGGCCCTTGGGGCAGGGCTGAGGATAAGGGCAGCGCCAAACAGAGACTAGAGCAAGCTCATGAATTCCCACCTGGCACATCTGCACCACAGGCTCAAACACTGGGCACTCTTTGTCGTTTGCTGTTGGCATGAATTTGTCACTGGCAAGAAGGTGATGTTCATCACTTGTGACTTTCAGGGTGCCCCTGAGTGAGCTTCTGAAAGGGGATCCTAGAATGTGCTCAGAACCTGGGTGGGGCTGGGTCCTCCTCCTGCTCCATCTCTAAACTTCAGACAAACCGAGTGGGCAGGGGAGCTTGATAGTCTGAAAGTCCTTAGCTCACAGAAACTGGTCTATCCCAGGAGCACAGGGGAGAATGTTCCCAGTCATACAGGGGAGCCCTGCGTTTGATGAGGGAAAGAGTGGGAAAGGAAAAGGAGAAATAAGCAAGTGGATGGAGGAGGCGCTAGATTCACTCAGTCAACAAACATTTTTTGAGCACCTACTGTGTGCCAGGAGTTATTTTAGGTGCTGAGGATCCAGCAACGGACATGATGGCTTTGATTCCAGCAGGGAAGACGGAAGATAAACAAGGAGTGAATACATACACACGCCAGCAAAATTAGTGTGTACGTGCTGAGTCGATTCAGCCTTGTCCACCTCTGTGCAACCCTGTGGACTGTAGCCCGCCGGGCCCTCTGTCTATGGGATTTCTCCAGGCAATAATACTGGAGTGGGTTGCCATGCCCTCATCCAGGGGATCTTCCCGACCCAGGGACTGAACCCATGTCTCTCATGTCTCCTGCTTCGGCAGGTGGATTCTTTCCCACCAGCGCCACCTGAGAAGCTTGGTGGGTGGGTCACTAATTCCCCAGACGGGACAGGGTGGGCTGTCAGTGAAAGTCTCTTGGAGGAGGTGACATCCGAGCCAAGACCTGAAGTTGCAGGACTCAGGATGGAGGAAGGGAGCAGGGGACCTGTGTGAGGGCCCACGGCGTGGCAGGAACCTGCTGTTCCCATCTGCCTCCTCCTGCCTTTTCTGCACCGGGAGTGTCCATGACTTGGAATCATGTGTCTCCCTTCTTGCTTCTCCCACAGTAGCCTTGAGAAGCACGTGGGGGGTGAATCTAAGTAGTCCAACCTGCCGCTGAAGAAGCTGAGCTGGAGCTGGGAGGGGCTCATACAGGACTCCTTCAAGTTCGTACCCAGCCTGGTGCTCCTCGGGCCAGACCCCACCGTCCAGCATGTTCTAAAACCTCCAAGTCCAGGCAGGCAGCAGCCAGAGTGGAGTCGGGCCCTGGGCACAGCTCCTCAGGGGTCACGGGGCTGGAAACGTGGGCGGCTGGGCAGGGCCCGGGAGGGGTGGTGCTGGGCCCCCCNAGGTTTATGGGTCTCTATTTTATTATTATAACTTAAATAATATTTATACATACCCCCGTTACTATATTATGCAGTAAAGAACAGCAAAAGATAAAAAATATTTAAAAAGCTCTTCCTCCCTGAGACGTCTGAAAAAAGAATAGACAAAAATGCTTAAATTTGCATAGAATTGCAGAATTGCCCATGGTGCGTCAAAACTGGTACATGTTTATTCTTGGCGAAATCACCGTTTCAACCAGATTATCCTGTCCACCAGCTCACTCAGTGTATCGTCTGGTGGACTTGACGCCATCCTCATCATGACAACCTCACCATGCTTAGCATTTCAGTGTATCTAGTCCCTGCTAAGCACGTCCCTACCGAGCTCATTAGACCTTACCAGTAGCCCTCCAGGTGCCTCTCACAGCATTCTCTACAGGTGAGGGACTGAAGTGCATTGAATAAGTCTCCTGGAGCTGGGATTTGCACCAAGATCTACGGATGCTGAAACCGTGCATTGCTCTATGCAGCAGCCTCGTCCCAGGGGCCAGGCCCCTCTTTTACAGTAACTAGTGCTATTCACACTTTACATATATCGTATCATTTATCCTCATAACCACCTTATGTGTTGCACGCACGGGGGCTAAGTGGCTTCAGTCGTGTCCGACTCTTTGCGACCCCATGGACTGTAGCCCACTCGGCTCCTCTGTCCACGGGATTCCCCAGGCAGGAATACCGGAGTGGTTGCCATGCTCTCCTCCAGGGGATCTTCCCGACCCAGGGACTGAACCTGGGCCTCTGTCTTCTGCACTGGCAGGCAGATTCTGTACCACTAGCGCCACCTAGGAAGCCCACCTTTCGTTTCAGCTCAGTTCAGTCGCTCAGTCGTGTCTGACTCTTTGTGACCCCATGAATGGCAGCACGCCAGGCCTCCCTGTCCATCACCAACATCCATAGACTCGGTGATGCCATCCAGCCATCTCATCCTCGGTCGTCCCCTTCTCCACCTGCCCCCAGTCCCCCTCAGCATCAGAGTCTTTTCCAATGAGTCAACTCTTTGCATGAGGTGGCCAAAGTACTGGAGTTTCAGCTTCAGCATCATTCCTTCCAAAGAACACCCAGGACTGATCTCCTTTAGAATGGACTGGTTGGATCTCCTTACAGTAGGTAACCTTATTATTACTTCCATTATACCAGTAGGAAAACTGAGGCACAGAAATGTTAATCACTGGCTCCAGTTCACACCCTGGGTGACGGTCAGAGCTGAGCTTTTGAACCTTGGCAACCTGAGCTGCCCTGCCTGGCCTACAGAGAGCACATGGACACAAGACCGAGCCGTGGCCCGGGTTCCACAGATGACCCCCAGGAACCAAAGGCCAACAGGGGTAGATGAACGGGGTGACGCCGGGGTGATGCCAGGGTGATGGTGTGCCTGCCTGCTCAGTCTCTCAGTCGTATCCGGCTCTGTGCGACCCCATGGACTGCAGCCCGCCAGGCTCCTCTGTCCGTGGGATTCTCCAGGCAAGAATACTGGAATGGGTAGCCATTCCCCCTTCCAGGGGATCTTCCCGACCCAGGGATCAAACCCGTGTCTCCTGCGTCTCCAGCACTGCAGGCAGGTTGTTTACCGCTGAGCCACCTGGGAAGCCCAGAGTGATGCCAGTAACGTGTGGCGAGCAGTGTTCTGCCCCTCCTCACCTAGCAGGCCTGTGGCCCTTGGGGCAGGGCTGAGGATAAGGGCAGCGCCAAACAGAGACTAGAGCAAGCTCATGAATTCCCACCTGGCACATCTGCACCACAGGCTCAAACACTGGGCACTCTTTGTCGTTTGCTGTTGGCATGAATTTGTCACTGGCAAGAAGGTGATGTTCATCACTTGTGACTTTCAGGGTGCCCCTGAGTGAGCTTCTGAAAGGGGATCCTAGAATGTGCTCAGAACCTGGGTGGGGCTGGGTCCTCCTCCTGCTCCATCTCTAAACTTCAGACAAACCGAGTGGGCAGGGGAGCTTGATAGTCTGAAAGTCCTTAGCTCACAGAAACTGGTCTATCCCAGGAGCACAGGGGAGAATGTTCCCAGTCATACAGGGGAGCCCTGCGTTTGATGAGGGAAAGAGTGGGAAAGGAAAAGGAGAAATAAGCAAGTGGATGGAGGAGGCGCTAGATTCACTCAGTCAACAAACATTTTTTGAGCACCTACTGTGTGCCAGGAGTTATTTTAGGTGCTGAGGATCCAGCAACGGACCTGATGGCTTTGATTCCAGCAGGGAAGACGGAAGATAAACAAGGAGTGAATACATACACACGCCAGCAAAATTAGTGTGTACGTGCTGAGTCGATTCAGCCTTGTCCACCTCTGTGCAACCCTGTGGACTGTAGCCCGCCGGGCCCTCTGTCTATGGGATTTCTCCAGGCAATAATACTGGAGTGGGTTGCCATGCCCTCATCCAGGGGATCTTCCCGACCCAGGGACTGAACCCATGTCTCTCATGTCTCCTGCTTCGGCAGGTGGATTCTTTCCCACCAGCGCCACCTGAGAAGCTTGGTGGGTGGGTCACTAATTCCCCAGACGGGACAGGGTGGGCTGTCAGTGAAAGTCTCTTGGAGGAGGTGACATCCGAGCCAAGACCTGAAGTTGCAGGACTCAGGATGGAGGAAGGGAGCAGGGGACCTGTGTGAGGGCCCACGGCGCGGCAGGAACCTGCTGTTCCCATCTGCCTCCTCCTGCCTTTTCTGCACCGGGAGTGTCCATGACTTGGAATCGTGTGTCTCCCTTCTTGCTTCTCCCACAGTAGCCTTGAGAAGCACGTGGGGGGTGAATCTAAGTAGTCCAACCTGCCGCTGAAGAAGCTGAGCTGGAGCTGGGAGGGGCTCATACAGGACTCCTTCAAGTTCGTACCCAGCCTGGTGCTCCTCGGGCCAGACCCCACCGTCCAGCATGTTCTAAAACCTCCAAGTCCAGGCAGGCAGCAGCCAGAGTGGAGTTGGGCCCTGGGCACAGCTCCTCAGGGGTCACGGGGCTGGAAACGTGGGCGGCTGGGCAGGGCCCGGGAGGGGTGGTGCTGGGCCCCCCAACCCCGGGCGGGGGTCCCGAGCGGAAGGCGCCCGGCCCTGATTGGAACAACGTGCCGGGCCTGGGAGCCCAGCCGCACTCCATTGATCTTGCCCGGTGTTCCAGCCACTGGGCGGGGCCAGCGCCGGGCAGGCTGCCGGTTTTCCCAGGTGTGGGGACACCCTGGGGGAATGGTCTCTCATGTGGTTGTGGGGTAGGCCTGCCACCCAGCACGTGGAGGAGGCCAGGGCATTAGGGGCACGCTGGCAGTGTGTGTGTAGGGGGGTGATCCGGAGACTTGGAATTCCACAGCTGGCCAGTGTCAGGCTCCTGGAAGCAGGGTCTTGGACTCCAGGCTCCGAGACTCCAAGAATGTCAGACTCTTGGTCATCAGGACGCACAGCTTTTAAGCGCTCACTCTGTGCCAGGCACGGTGCTGAGCACTTGGTACAGTTTAACTCCTGGCATCATCCCTCTGCCCAGGAGTCTGGGTTCTATGATCACCCCCACTTTCAGGCAGGGAGACTGAGGTTCATCAGGGTTCAGTAACCTACCTAAGGTCACACTGTTAGGATGCTTTTGTCCTGGTATATAAGATCCCTAGAATCAGAGGGTCTTAAGAGTGCGGGAATCACAGCTGGTCAACATAGGAATCCCAGGTGGCGCATGTGGTTGAGAATCTGCCTGCCAGTGCAGAAGACACAGGAGATGAGGGTTC
>SJYX01013551.1:429261-463947 GCA_006410675.1 Oreotragus oreotragus | reverse complement strand
CTTGTTTACTTTTGTTTTTATTTCTGTTACCCTAGAAGGTGGGTCATAGAGGATCTTGCTTTGATTTATGTCATCGAGTGTTCTGCCTATGTTTCATCTTAGAGTTTTATAGATTTTTGTATTATATTTTGGTCTTTAATCCATTTTGAGTTTATCTTTGTGTATGGTGTTAATAAGTGTTCTAATTTCATTCTTTTACATGTTAGCTGTCCAGTTTTCCCAGCTATTTATTGTCCCACTGTATATTCTTGCCTTCTTTGTCATAAATAAGGTACCCATAGGTGCACGGGTTTATTTCTGGGCTTTCTATGTTACCCCGTTGGTCTATATTTCTGTTTTTGTGTCAGTACCATACTGTCTTGACGACTGTAGCTTTGAGTATAACCTGAAGTCAGGAAGGTTCATTCCTCTAGCTCCATTCTTTCTTAAGACCTCCTTGGCTATTGAGGGTCTTTTGTGTTTCCATATGAATTGTGAAATTTTTTGTTCTAGTTCTGTGAAAAATGCTGTTGATAATTTGATAGGGATCTCATTGAATCTGTAGATTGCATATGGTAGTATAGTCATTTTCATAATATTGATTCATCCTACCAAGGAACATGGAATATCCTTCCATCTGTTTATGTCATCTTTGATTTCTTTCATCAGTGTCTTATAATGTTCTGTACACAGTTCTTTTGTCTCCTTAGGTAAGTTTATTCCCAGATATTTAATTCTTTGTGTTGCAGTGATGAATGGGATTCATTCCTTAGTTTCTCTTTCTGATATGCTGTATCACATTGAATGATTTGTGTATATTAAAGAATTCCTGCATCCCTGGAATAAATCCAACTTGATCGTGATGTATGAGCTTTTTGATGTGTTGCTGAATTCTGTTTGCTTAAATTTTGTTGAGGAATTTTGCATCTATTTTCATCAGTGATATTGGCCTGTAGTGTGTGTGTGTGTGTGTGTGTGTGTGTGTGTGTGTTGTCTTTGTCTGGTTTTGGTATCAGGGTGATGGTGCCTTGTAGAATGAATTTGGAAATGTTCCTTCCTCTCCAACTTTTTGAAAGAGTTTTAGAAGAATAGGCATTAGCTCTTCTCTAAATGTTTGATAGAATTCTCCCGTGAAGCCATCTGGTTGGACGTATGTTTTCTGGGAGATCTTTGATCACAGCTTCAATTTCAGTGCTTGTAACTGGATTGTTCATAATTTATATTTCCTCCTAGTTCAGTCTTAGAAGATTGAACTTTTCTATGAATCTGTCCATTTCTTCCAGGTTATCCATTCTATTGCCATATAGTTGGTCATGTGGTGGTGGTTTAGTTGCTAAGTTGTGTCCAACTCTTGCAACCCCAGGGACTATAGCCCTCCAGGTTCCTCTGTCCGTGGGGTTTTCCAGGCAAGAATACTGGAGTGAATTGCCATTTCCTTCTCCAGGGGATATTCTCTACTCAGGAATCAAACCTGGGTCTCCTGCATTGCAGGCAGATTCTTTACCAACTAAGTTACAACGGAAGCCACAGTTGGTCCTTATAGTCTCTTATCTGGAGAAGGCAACGGCACCCGACTCCAGTACTCTTGCTTGGAAAGTCCCATGGATGGAGGAGCCTGGTGGGCTGCAGTCCATGGGGTCGCTAAGAGTTGTACTCGACTGAGCAACTTCACTTTCACTTTTCACTTTCCTGCATTGGAGAAAGAAATGGCAACTCACTACAGTGTTCTCGCCTGGAGAATCCCAGGCATGGGGGAGCCTGGTGGGCTACCGTGTATGGGGTTGCACAGCATCAGACACGACTGAAGCGACTTAGCAGCAGCAGCAGCAGTCCTTTGTATTTCTGCGTTGTCTGTTATAACCTCTCCTTTTGCATTTCTAATTTTGTTGATTTGATTCTTCTCTCTTTTCTTCTTGATGAGCCTGGGTAAAGGCTTGTCAATTTTGTCTTCTCAAAGAATCAGCTTTTAGTTTTATTAATCTTTACCATTGTTTCTTTATTTCTTTTTCATTTATTTCTGCTCTGATCATTATGATTTATTTCCTTCTGCTAATTTTGGGGGATTGTTGGTTCTTTTTTCCAGTTGCTTTAGGTGTAAAGTTACGTTGTCTATTCGATGTTTTTCTTGTTTCTTGAGGTAGGATTGTATTGCTATAAACTTCGCTCTTAGAACTGCTTTTGCTGCATCCTGTATGTCTTGAGTTGTCATGTTTTCATTGGCATTATTTTCTAGGAATTTTTTGATTTCACTTTGGATTTCTTCAGTAACCTGTGGGTATTTAGAAACATGTTCTTTAATCTCCATTTGTGTTTCTTGCAGTTTTTTTCTTGTAATTGATATCAAGTCTCATTGTGTTGTGGTCAAATAAGATGCCTGATATGATTTTGACTGGAAAAGGTCAGTTTTCACTCCAATCCCAAAGAAAGGAAATGCCGAAGAATGCTCAAACTACTGCGTAATTTGCACTCATCTCACACACTAGCAAAGTAATGCTTAAAATTGTCCAAGCCAGGCTTCAGCAATACTTGAACCGTGAACATCCTGATGTTCAAGCTCGTTTTAGAAAAGGCAGAGGAACCAGAGATCAAATTGCCAACATCTGCTGGATCATGGAAAAAGCAAGAGAGTTCCAGAAAAACATCTATTTCTGCTTTATTGACTATGCCAAAGCCTTTGACTGTGTGGATCACAATCAACTGTGGAAAATTCTGAGAGAGATGGGAATACCAGACCACCTGACCTACCTCTTGAAAAACCTGTATGCAGGTCAGGAAGCAACAGGTAGAAATGCACATGGAACAACAGACTGGTTCCAAATAGGAAAAGGAGTACGTCAAGGCTGTATATTGTCACCCTGCTTATGGGTTTGGGTGGACTCTAGGAGTTGGTTATGGACAGGGAGGCCTGGTGTGCTGTGATTCATGGGGTCACAAAGAGTGAGACACGACTGAGCGATTGACCTGAACTGAACTGAGGTTTGATTTGTGACCTAAGATGCGGTCAGTCCTGGAGAATATTCCATGTGCACTTGAGAAGAAGATGTATTCTTTAGGATGGAATGTCCTGAAGAAACAATTGAGACAATTCAGATCACTCTCATCTAATGTATCATTTAAGACTTAGGTTTCCTTATTAATTTTCTGTTTTGACGATCTGCCAATTGGTGTTAAAGTCTCCTACTATTCAAAAGTAGAGACATTACTTTGCTGACTAATGTCTGTCTAGTCAAGGCTATGGTTTTTCATGTGGTCATGTATGGATGTGAGAGTTGGACTGTGAAGAAGGCTGAGCACTGAAGAATTGATGTTTTTGAACTGTGGTGTTGGAGAAGACTCTTGAGAGTCCCTTGGACTGCAAGGAGATCCANTGGTTTTTCATGTGGTCATGTATGGATGTGAGAGTTGGACTGTGAAGAAGGCTGAGCACTGAAGAATGATGTTTTTGAACTGTGGTGTTGGAGAAGACTCTTGAGAGTCCCTTGGACTGCAAGGAGATCCAACCAGTCCATTCTGAAGGAGATCACCCCTGGGATTTCCTTGGAAGGAATGATGCTGAAGCTGAAACTGCAGTACTTTGGCCACCTCATGCGAAGAGTTGACTCATTGGAAAAGACTCTGATGCTGGGAGGGGTTGGGGGCAGGAGGAGAAGGGGACAACCAAGGATGAGATGGCTGGATGGCATCACTGACTCGATGGACGTGAGTCTGAGTGAACTCTGGGAGTTGGTGATGGACAGGTGCTGTGATTCATGGGGTCGCAAAGAGTTGGACACGACTGAGTGACTGAACTGAACTGATTATTGTATTACTGTCAATTTCTCCTTTTATATCTGTTAGTGATTGTCTTATGTACTGAGGTGATCCTATGCTGGATGCATAGATATTTACACTTGTTATGTCTTCCTCTTGGATTGATCCCTTGATCATGTGTAGTGTCCTTCCTTATCTCTTGTAATCTTTATTTTAAGGTCTGTTTTGTCTGATATGAGGATTGTGACTCCAGCTTTCTTCTGCTTCCCATTTGCATGGAATCTATTTTTCCATCCTCTCACTTTCAGTCTATATGTGTCTTTAGGTCTGAGGTGGGTTTCTTGTAGACAGCAAATATATGGGTCTTGTTTTTGTATTCATTCAGCCAGTCTGTGTCTTTTGGTTGGAGCGTTTATTCCATTTACATTTAAAGTAATTATTGATATATATATTCCTATTGCCAGTTTCTTAATTGTTTGGTGTTGATTTTGTAGATCTTTTTCCTTCTTTTTGTATTTCTTGACTATATAAATCCCTTTAACATTTGTTGTAAAGCTGGTTTGGTGGTACTGAATTCTCTTAACTTTTGCTTGTGTGAAAAGCTTTTTATTTCTCCATCAATTTTAAATGAGATCCTTGCTGGGTATAGCAATCTTGGTTGTAGATTTTTCCCTTTTATTACTTTAAATACGTCCTTCCATTCCTTCTGCTGAAAGATCAGCTGTTAAACGTATGGGTTTCCCTTGTATGTTACTTGTTGCTTTTCCCTTGTTGCTTTTAATATTCTTTCTTTGTGTTTAGTCTTTGTTAGTTTGATTAGTATGTGTCTTGGCCTGTTTCTCCTTGAGTGTATCCTACGTAGGACTCTTTGTGCCTCTTGGACTTGACTGAATATTTTCTTTTCCATGTTGGGTAAATTCTCACCTATAATCTCTTCAAAAATTTTCTCATACCCTTTTTTTTTCCCTTCTTCTTCTGAGACCCCTATAATTTGTATGTTGATGCATTTGATATAGTCTCATCTCTGACACTATCTGCAGTTCTTTTCATTCTTTTTACTTTATTTTGCTCTTCAGAAATTATTTCCACCATTTATCTTACAGCTCACTGATTCATTCTTCTGCTTCCGATATTCTTCTATTAGTTCCATCTATAGTTATTTTTAATTTCAGTAATTGTGTGTTGTTTGTCTTTGTATGTTTATTCTTTAATTCTTCTAGGTTTTTGTTCATTGATTCTTGCATTTTCTCCATTCTGTTTTCAAGGTTTTTGATCATCTTTACTATCATTATTCTGAATTCTTTTTGAGGGAGTTTGCCTATTGTCTCTTCATTTATTTGGACTTCTGTGTTTCTAGTTTGTTTCTTCATTTGTGTAGTGTTTCTCTGCCTTTTAGTTATTTTTTTTTTTTTAACTTATTGTGTTTGAGGTCTCTTTTTCCCAGGCTTCAAGGTTGAATTCTTTTTTCCTTTAGGTTTCTTCCCTACTAAGGTCCAGTGGTTTGTGTAAGCTTAGTATAGGGTAAGATGTGTGCAGAGTTTTTGTTTGTTTGTTTGTTTTTCCTGTGATGGGCCAGGCTGAGTGAGGTGGTAATCTTGTCTGCTGATAATTGGGTTTGTGTTTTTGTTTTGTTTGTTGTTTAGATGAGGCATCCTGCACAGGGTGCTACTGGTGGTTGGGTGATGCTGGGTTTTGTATTCATGTGGTTTCCTTTGGGTGAGTTCTCAGTATTTGATACTCCCTAGGGTTAGTTCCTGAGAAGGCAATGGCACCACACTCCAGTACTCTTGCCTGGCAAATCCCATGGGCAGAGGAGCCTGGTAGGCGGCAGTCCATGGGGTCACTTAAGAGTTGGACATGACTGAGCGACTTCACTTTCACTTTTCTCTTTCCTGCATTGGAGAAAGAAATGGCAACCCACTCCAGTGTTCTTGCCTAGAGAATCCCAGAGACGGGGGAGCCTGGCAGGCTGCCGTCTATGGGATCGCACAGAGTCGGACACGACTGAAGCGCCTTAGCAGCAGCAGCAGCAGGGTTAGTTTTCTAGTCATCTATAGTCTTGGAGTCAGTGTTCCCACTCCAAAGGCTCAGGGCTTGATCTCTGGTCAGGAACGAAGATTCCATAAGTCATTTGTTATGGCATTAAGTAAGTAAGTAAAGTCACTCAGTCGTGTCCAACTCTTTGTGACCCCGTGGACTGCAGCCCACCAAGCTCCTCAGTCCATGGGATTCTCCAAGCAAGAATACTGGAGTGGGTTGCCATTTCCTTCTCCAGGGGATCTTCCCGACCCAGGGATCAAACCCAGGTCTCCCGCATTAGAGGCAGACGCTTTAACCTCTGAGCCAACAGGGAAGTCCGATATGGCATTAAGTGAGATTAAAACGAATATCCAAAAACGACAAACCAAAGATGAACCCCAGACCAATGGCAGTTACAAACTTGGGCAAATAATAATTAATATAATAGAATATACACATATACATATACACCCACGAACAAAGTCAAAACCGTCCAACAAAAATAAAGTACAATAGATTGACACAGCGAACAAAGGAAATAAAAAGTATATTTACCAGTTAACAAAGCTAACTAAAGCACAAAGTATAAAATAAAACTAAAGAGAGGTGCCGAGTGGGGAATAAAGCAATAAAAACAAAACTAACAAATATATTGAGAGATAAGGAAAGAAAGAAAAGAAAGTACAGATATGCAAAGTTAAATAGAAGTAGATAAAGAAGATTTATATACACTAAAGATTAACTGCAAGGGGAAAAGAACAATAGGAATGCAAACAAAGGAATAAATGTAGAAAAAGTATAATAGGTTTACAAATATTAAAAGGTAAAATTATAAAAAAAGAGAAAAGAAAAAAAAAAAAAAAGAAGAAGAAAGGAAAAAAGAAGGAAAACTGCATAGAACTACAAAAGCCCAATGTAGAGGCAGAGGTTTTTAACAACAATAAAAAGTATGCCTGAATATACACATATATGTATCACCCATAAGCAAAATCAAATCAGTTCAACAAAAATAAAGTACAATAGATTGACCCAGCAAACAAAGGAAACCAAAAATTATATCTACCAGAACAAAGCTAACTAAAGCACGAACTGCAAAAAAAAAACAACTAAAACAAGCTACCAATTTGGGAATAAGGCAATGATAATAAAACTAACAAATATGTTGAGAAAAAAGGAAAGAAAGAAAGAAAAGATATGCAAAGTTAAATAGAGGTAGATGAAGAAGATTAAATGCATTAAAGTTTAACTACAAGGTTAAAAGAATAGTAGGAAAAAAGCAAACAAAGGAAAAATATAGAAAAAAATGTAATAGGTTTAAAAAAATTAAAAATTAAAATTATACAAAAGAGAGAAAAGAGGAAAACTCTATAGAACTGCAAAAGCCCAAAGTTGATGCAGAACTTTATAACAACAATAAAAAAAATGTGACTGAGGAAAAAAAAAAAAAAAAACCCAAAAACTTAATTAGATTTCATAGTGCCAATAGAATTGACAACTCCAATAGAGGGGGATCAAAAAAAGGAAAAAAATCCAAAAGAATTTATAGATCAAGTCAAAGAATAAGAATAATAAATGTGTTTCTTGTGTCACTGCTGTCAGAATCCTTTCTCTCACTGAGAGTCACAGTCCATCTCACCTCCCTAGGATTCCCTCCAACACTGTGCTGATCTCTGGACCTGTTATGGGCAGCTCAGATTCTAATCTGATCCTACTCACCTGTGTTCTTGCCTCCAATGTCCTCAGCTATCAGAACTAGTGAGTTTTCTTTTGCAGGAGCTCTCAATGGCCTTTTATATATTTCATAGACACAGAGTCTGCCTAGTTGATCATGTGGATTTAATCTGCAGCTTGTATAGCTGGTGAGAAGGTTTTAGGTCTCAGTCGCACTGCCCTGGGTTTCAATTGTGGCTTCATTTCCACCTCTGCATCTGGGTCATCCACTGGGGTTTGCTCCTGAGGCTGCTTTGTGGTACTTGGGTTTGCCTCTGTGAGGGCCACATGTGGAGGTGATGCAGCTGCTTAGGTCACAGGGGTTCTGGCAGCACCAGGTACTCAGGGGAGTTGGAGGCTAAGGCAGCAGGATATATAGTGCTCTAGAAGGATATGTCAACAAGTATTGGCCAATATAGTCTAGTATTCTTGCTTGGAGAACCCCCTTCCCTGACAGAGAAGCCTGGCAGGCCACAGTCTACTGGGTCACAAAGAGTCGGACACTACCGAACGACCCTCCATGCATAAACACAAGACCTTTTTTGCTTGTGGCCCCTCTGCCCAAGAGAGAGTTGAGTGTGAAGGTGGCACAGATGCTTGACTCACAGGGAACCTTGTGGTGCCAAGTTTGCAGGGACACAGACTGCCTCCACCAGAGGAATCAGAGTCCTTTTTCAAGCCTCTTGTGGCTGGGGATCAGACGGCCTCTTTGGCCATTCTTTCTCCCTAGCTCTGCCCATTCAGGCACTTAGAGGGCTCCCTTGCCTGGGGTCCTTCTCTGTTTTTCAGAGCATCAGGCACATAGAGGGGTTCCAGGGCTGGGGTCCTACTCTAGATCTGCCAGTCAGGCACTTAAAGGGACTCCCTGGGTGGGGTCCTACTCTGTAGTTCAGTGTGTCAGGCATTTGATGGGCCAGCCTCTCTTGTTCAGCTGCCAATGCTGGCAGTGTGAGGGGAGAGAGAGGCTATGGTGATAGCTCCACCCTCTATGCGTGACTCAGCAGTATTGCCTTGCTTCCATGGCTGCCAGGATTTTCTCCACAGGCATTTCCCACCACAGTCTCCTCCCTCACATCCCCTCGATCAGTCTCTCCACAGTCGATACCAGACCTTGCCCTGGGATTGCTTCACAGTCCCTAAACTCCAGCTCCCAGACATTGCACCTTCCGGGGAATCTAGGTCACCGTCCGGGGTATGTATGGCTGTGGCACGGGCTGTCTGATTCTCATTCCATTTAGGCTGCCACAGATCAGCTGTTTCACTTTCAGCCTTAAATGTTTCTCCTCTGTCTCAAACAGTTGCCCCGATGCGGGGATTGGACCCCTGCTTCTGTTCCCCCACCCACCGAGGGCAGGTCCAGTCCTACTGACGTTTTCCCCCTAGTTCCTTCGTTCTATCGAGTTTTGCGTGGGTCTGTATGTTCTTTTCTGCTGGTCAGCTCCTCCTGTCCACACTCAGTGTTCTGCATGCACTTCTGTGTCTGAAGGTGTATTCCTGATGTATCCGAGGAGAGAGATGTAATCCACGTCCACCTACTCCTCTGCCATCTTGTTTTCTCTTGAATAGATATCTTTTGTACTTGGTCTTTCAGATAGAACCTTTAGATCTCAATAAAAGCTTTGTTAAGTCAGAGCTTTTTATTTTCAGTACAGGTTTGCTCTATGCTGAACTATGAGACCTCAAAAAAGTGTTTCATTCTTTCTTTTATATTAAATTCCTTACATCTCATGACTATAGAGGGAACACTAAATTGTGCATAGAACCTTATAAAAGAAAGCTCATGATGTCAAAGAGATGGCAGGTCCCTTAAGATCAAATTGTCTTGGGCCCATCAGGTCAAAGTCAAGTGTTACCTGAGGTGATGGAGGAGGCAGAAGTTAAGGTCAGGGTATTTCAAATCATAATAGAAAGATGATTCAATAAAGTCAGTAGATGTTTCTTAAGTATGTATTGGGTGCCACTGACTTTTCTAGACACTTCAGATATATCAGTAAAAAAAAAAAATAGAAAATAGATCACTGCTCTGGTAGGTTATATTATATTCAAAGAGACAGATAGTATGTAAAAAAATTATAAATTAGTAAATTATAGAACATTAACATTTTAGAAATTGATGGTGTTGTGGAAGAAGTTAAAAAGAATATTCCCATTAACGGGGTTATGGTGCAGCAATTCCAACTGTATATGTTGTGGATAATGAGTTAAGTCACATAAGATAGGCCTTCATTTGATAGAATAGATTTATTTAGCAATTTTTAACAATGAATGAATTTGTGGGACTTCCCTGGTGATCTAGTGGTTAAGATTCCATGTTTCCAATGCGGGAGGTAAGGGTTCCATCCTTGGTTGGGGTGTGGCCAAAAATAAAGAAAGAATTTGTGAGGTTGCGGTAAAGTGAAAGTTGCTCAGTCGTGTCCAACTCTTTGTGACTCCATGCACTCTTTGGGACAGTCCATGGAATTCTCCAGGCCACAATACTGGAGTGGGTAGCTGTTTCCTTCTCCAGGGGATCTTCCCAAAACAGGGATTGAAGCCAGGTCTCCCGCACTGCAGGCAAATTCTTTACCAGGTGAGCCACCAGGATAGCCTGAGGTTGCAGTGCCTCCCTGCTCACCAATACTCCCTGAACCCAACAAATCTGATGGAGTTGAACATTTGGAAAAATGTAAAAAGAAACCCGAAATTTAAAATTTCTTTTAATGGAAAAAGAGCTGCTACAAAGAAAGAGTTTTTGAAACCCACCAAACAAGCAATAACAGTAAAAATAAATACCCAGGAAAGCTGAACATGGATGAAATGAGAGAATGAAGAGATGGGGACTGGGCTGAACTGAACAGCCTAGACCTATTACTTTAACAGAGTTTAGAGTCAGGTGTTCCTTTATGTGATTCTGGCTCCTACTGTAAAAGGTGGTTATGTTTTAATAACTTCCTTTTCTCAAGACATCTACATAAACTGATGGATGCTGAATAGTAACTTTCAACAAAAGGATTCCATTCTGTGCCTTTTTTTCTCTTCTTCTGTGGATTTCTTGCTACCACTTACAGTGGGAATCAAACTTTATGTATTGACATGTGATCCACTGTCCTTTAGATTGTGAGTGTCATTTTCCACCAGCATTGAGTTCTAGACCATGTATCTACATGGTGTGTCTTTTTAAGAAATGGGTATTAGTGCATCAATTGCCAAGAATACTGTTTTTATAAGAGGTGTTTTTAATAGCACATGTTTGTGTATAATGTGAACTGCATGGACGTCATGTAGGTTTTTTTTTTAAATAGTTTTATTGAAGTCTAAATTTGCATACAGTTATAGAATGAATTAACTATGCAAAATTAGACTTTAATTAAGCTATTACAAGTAAGCCTGCAGCATATCCATACAGTTATAGGTTGAACTGAAAGGCTTCCCTTGTGGCTCAGTGGTAAAGAATCCACCTGCCCAATGTAGGAGACATGGGTTCAGTCCTTGGGTTGGGAAGATTCCGTGGAGAAGGAAATGGCAACCCACTCCAGTATTATTGCCTGGTAAATCTCACAGAGAGAAGAGCTTGGCAGGCTATAGTCCATGCAGTTCCCAAAGAGTAGGACTTTACTAAGCAACTAAACAACAACAGCAACAATGATTGAATTGTGTTTCTCCAAAAGAAATGTTGAAGTCCCAAACCCCAGTTCCTCAGAATGGGACTTTATTTGGCAATATGCTTGTTTCAGGTGGAATTAGTTAAAATGAGGGCACACTGTAATAGTGAGCCCCTTAAGCCAATACGATTGCTATTCTTACAAGAAAAGACAGAGACACACAGGGAAAAGCTGGTCATGTGACGAAGGAAGCAGAGTTGGAGTGTGAATCTACAAGGAAGTGTTGTTGTGTTGTCAGCCAACACCAGAAGCTAGGAAACGTCATGGAAGGATAATTTCTTAAAGGTTTCAGAGGAAACGTGGCCCTGCTGACACCTTAATTCCAGACTTTAGCCCCAAAATTGTAAGACCATAAATGTCTGTTTGCCTGGTAAATCTCACAGAGAGAAGAGCTTGGCAGGCTATAGTCCATGCAGTTCCCAAAGAGTAGGACTTTACTAAGCAACTAAACAACAACAGCAACAATGATTGAATTGTGTTTCTCCAAAAGAAATGTTGAAGTCCCAAACCCCAGTTCCTCAGAATGGGACTTTATTTGGCAATATGCTTGTTTCAGGTGGAATTAGTTAAAATGAGGGCACACTGTAATAGTGAGCCCCTTAAGCCAATACGATTGCTATTCTTACAAGAAAAGACAGAGACACACAGGGAAAAGCTGGTCATGTGACGAAGGAAGCAGAGTTGGAGTGTGAATCTACAAGGAAGTGTTGTTGTGTTGTCAGCCAACACCAGAAGCTAGGAAACGTCATGGAAGGATAATTCCTTAAAGGTTTCAGAGGAAACGTGGCCCTGCTGACACCTTAATTCCAGACTTTAGCCCCAAAATTGTAAGACCATAAATGTCTGTTGTTTGAAGCCAGTCAGTTTATGGTGGGTGATACGGAAGAACCCAAACAAACATTTTTGGTCAGCTCAATACTTTGTATGACAGCCACAGAAAACTAATATACATACTATTAGTATGTATACTATATATGTTATGTATATACATAATCTTCAATTTTAAGTACAAAACTCAAGGACTTTTAGCCATTTATAGAGTTGTGCAGGCATTACCACAATCCAGCTTTAGAACCCTTCAATCACCACAAAACCTTTCTCTTGTTGGTGTGTAGTCTTTTCTTTTTCTTCTTTGCCCTGAGCCCCAGACAGCTACTAATCTGTTTTTTTTGTCCCCATTGATTTGCCTTTTCTGAATATTTCATATAAATGAAATCATAAAAATAGTTACTTGCTTCTGGTTTATTTCAGTTAGCATATTTTGGGGGTTCATCCATGTGGTTCAGTTTTATTTTTTACACCAAGTTAAATTTTCCCCATAGGTTAGCTACACGTAATGAAAAAGTACTTAATATGTATTTTTGGCCAATAAGAAAGTGCTGGGGGAAAAAAAAAAAAGAAAGTGCTGGAAGGAGACCTGGATCATTTGTTATGACAGGACTTAAAATGCTATTGATGAGTATCAAAGGAATGTTATTCCAGGCCTTTACTTAATTTATTGTTTCTCAAACGTGAATATGCATTAGAATTACTTCTAGGAAGGATATGCATACATCATGCTGGGCCTCAGCCCTAGAGTTTCCAAGTCAGTAGGCCTGTGCTGGGGCTTTAAAATCTACATCTCTAACAAGGCCACAGATGAGGCTGTTGGTCCATGGAACATCCTTTGGGAATGACTGTTTTAACCAAAAGCCACATTTGGTAGTATTAAGACTCTTATTTTTTGTCCACATCAATTCCTTCTTCTTCTCAGTGTCTCATAATAAGTAGGAAGATTACAGTTTCTTGACCTAGACTGGCCTCTAGTCCAAGTACATCTTTGAAAGATGCATTTAAGTGTTGATAACTATCATCTATGCCTTCCGTGAAATATTTCATCTCATGAGAGCGTTTGGTTTGCTGGATAAAATTTAAAAATCAATCAGCTTAATGTCATGTCTGTGCTGCATGCCTCCTTGAGATCATAGTCACTTGCCCTCTTTTTAAGGAAGTCTCAGCTTCATAAAACTGCTGAGAATTGCTAGCAATTTTTTTCTTTTCACCCAGTAAACTAGATTGAACCCCAATTGCTTAAGTGCACACAGATTGGTCAGAGTCTTCATTGCATCAGTAATAAAGAACATTTTCTTGAAATCATTGACTCGCTGTTATACTTAGCTTTGCCTGTAGGTGTTTTTAATCCCTTTTTCTCCAGCGTGAGTGAAAGAACCACTTGAATTGCACTGTCTCTTCTATTTAGTGTGTTGTGTTCTCACAGCTGCTTCTGTAGATTTGTTGTTATATTAACAGTAAATATTTAAAATAATATTAATTTAAACATTTTTACAGGCAAAACAGATCCAAGTTTTGTGAGGTCTAAATCTTATATAAAAGGAGAGGGAGAGTGTCCCTTTTTAATTAAAAGAATATACAATTATTTTATATTTTGTAAGAAAACATACAGTTCTTTATTACATGGATGTTTAGGATGAATACAGTAATCATTAACACAGCAAAGAAAAATAAAAGATCACACAATCTGGAGGAATTACTTTTATTTATTAACTGCCTAATACACCCTATTTTTTTTTTTTTTGTCTTTCCAATTTAGGGCTTTTTATGCTTTGATGGTATCTTCTTATGATATGGGGTTTGTAATATTTTTATTTAAAGAATGGAAAGTAAATATTTTCTTTTATCTAGCATGATTGGTTGAAATTTGTCATTTATTATAATAGTTCGGGAAATTTTCTTTCAGCTTCAAATCTCATTATTGACAATGTAAGGCTAAGACAAAGTCCATCGGTATACAATAAAACATGCAACTTCACCCAACCACGTGGGCCTTTGTTAATAGTGCTGCTAACACATTTATGTCTTATGAGCACAAATTCAGATAAGTTTAATTTTATATAATTCTCATCAAGATAGGGCTTCCCTGGTGACTCAGTGGTAAATAATCCACCTGCCAATGCATGGGACATGGAGTCACTCCCTGGTCTAGGAAGATCCCCCATGCCTCAGGACAACTAAACCCATAACCCACAACTGCCTGTCTCTTATACACATCTAGATGTGTATAAGAGACAGAATGTGAACTGCATGGACGTCATGTAGGTTTTTTTTTTTTAATAGTTTTATTGAAGTCTAAATTTGCATACAGTTATAGAATGAATTAACTATGCAAAATTAGACTTTAATTAAGCTATTACAAGTAAGCCTGCAGCATATCCATACAGTTATAGGTTGAACTGAAAGGCTTCCCTTGTGGCTCAGTGGTAAAGAATCCACCTGCCCAATGTAGGAGACATGGGTTCAGTCCTTGGGTTGGGAAGATTCCGTGGAGAAGGAAATGGCAACCCACTCCAGTATTATTGCCTGGTAAATCTCACAGAGAGAAGAGCTTGGCAGGCTATAGTCCATGCAGTTCCCAAAGAGTAGGACTTTACTAAGCAACTAAACAACAACAGCAACAATGATTGAATTGTGTTTCTCCAAAAGAAATGTTGAAGTCCCAAACCCCAGTTCCTCAGAATGGGACTTTATTTGGCAATATGCTTGTTTCAGGTGGAATTAGTTAAAATGAGGGCACACTGTAATAGTGAGCCCCTTAAGCCAATACGATTGCTATTCTTACAAGAAAAGACAGAGACACACAGGGAAAAGCTGGTCATGTGACGAAGGAAGCAGAGTTGGAGTGTGAATCTACAAGGAAGTGTTGTTGTGTTGTCAGCCAACACCAGAAGCTAGGAAACGTCATGGAAGGATAATTTCTTAAAGGTTTCAGAGGAAACGTGGCCCTGCTGACACCTTAATTCCAGACTTTAGCCCCAAAATTGTAAGACCATAAATGTCTGTTATTTGAAGCCAGTCAGTTTATGGTGGGTGATACGGAAGAACCCAAACAAACATTTTTGGTCAGCTCAATACTTTGTATGACAGCCACAGAAAACTAATATACATACTATTAGTATGTATACTATATATGTTATGTATATACATAATCTTCAATTTTAAGTACAAAACTCAAGGACTTTTAGCCATTTATAGAGTTGTGCAGGCATTACCACAATCCAGCTTTAGAACCCTTCAATCACCACAAAACCTTTCTCTTGTTGGTGTGTAGTCTTTTCTTTTTCTTCTTTGCCCTGAGCCCCAGACAGCTACTAATCTGTTTTTTTTGTCCCCATTGATTTGCCTTTTCTGAATATTTCATATAAATGAAATCATAAAAATAGTTACTTGCTTCTGGTTTATTTCAGTTAGCATATTTTGGGGGTTCATCCATGTGGTTCAGTTTTATTTTTTACACCAAGTTAAATTTTCCCCATAGGTTAGCTACACGTAATGAAAAAGTACTTAATATGTATTTTTGGCCAATAAGAAAGTGCTGGGGGAAAAAAAAAAAAGAAAGTGCTGGAAGGAGACCTGGATCATTTGTTATGACAGGACTTAAAATGCTATTGATGAGTATCAAAGGAATGTTATTCCAGGCCTTTACTTAATTTATTGTTTCTCAAACGTGAATATGCATTAGAATTACTTCTAGGAAGGATATGCATACATCATGCTGGGCCTCAGCCCTAGAGTTTCCAAGTCAGTAGGCCTGTGCTGGGGCTTTAAAATCTACATCTCTAACAAGGCCACAGATGAGGCTGTTGGTCCATGGAACATCCTTTGGGCATGACTGTTTTAACCAAAAGCCACATTTGGTAGTATTAAGACTCTTATTTTTTGTCCACATCAATTCCTTCTTCTTCTCAGTGTCTCATAATAAGTAGGAAGATTACAGTTTCTTGACCTAGACTGGCCTCTAGTCCAAGTACATCTTTGAAAGATGCATTTAAGTGTTGATAACTATCATCTATGCCTTCCGTGAAATATTTCATCTCATGAGAGCGTTTGGTTTGCTGGATAAAATTTAAAAATCAATCAGCTTAATGTCATGTCTGTGCTGCATGCCTCCTTGAGATCATAGTCACTTGCCCTCTTTTTAAGGAAGTCTCAGCTTCATAAAACTGCTGAGAATTGCTAGCAATTTTTTTCTTTTCACCCAGTAAACTAGATTGAACCCCAATTGCTTAAGTGCACACAGATTGGTCAGAGTCTTCATTGCATCAGTAATAAAGAACATTTTCTTGAAATCATTGACTCGCTGTTATACTTAGCTTTGCCTGTAGGTGTTTTTAATCCCTTTTTCTCCAGCGTGAGTGAAAGAACCACTTGAATTGCACTGTCTCTTCTATTTAGTGTGTTGTGTTCTCACAGCTGCTTCTGTAGATTTGTTGTTATATTAACAGTAAATATTTAAAATAATATTAATTTAAACATTTTTACAGGCAAAACAGATCCAAGTTTTGTGAGGTCTAAATCTTATATAAAAGGAGAGGGAGAGTGTCCCTTTTTAATTAAAAGAATATACAATTATTTTATATTTTGTAAGAAAACATACAGTTCTTTATTACATGGATGTTTAGGATGAATACAGTAATCATTAACACAGCAAAGAAAAATAAAAGATCACACAATCTGGAGGAATTACTTTTATTTATTAACTGCCTAATACACCCTATTTTTTTTTTTTTTGTCTTTCCAATTTAGGGCTTTTTATGCTTTGATGGTATCTTCTTATGATATGGGGTTTGTAATATTTTTATTTAAAGAATGGAAAGTAAATATTTTCTTTTATCTAGCATGATTGGTTGAAATTTGTCATTTATTATAATAGTTCGGGAAATTTTCTTTCAGCTTCAAATCTCATTATTGACAATGTAAGGCTAAGACAAAGTCCATCGGTATACAATAAAACATGCAACTTCACCCAACCACGTGGGCCTTTGTTAATAGTGCTGCTAACACATTTATGTCTTATGAGCACAAATTCAGATAAGTTTAATTTTATATAATTCTCATCAAGATAGGGCTTCCCTGGTGACTCAGTGGTAAATAATCCACCTGCCAATGCATGGGACATGGAGTCACTCCCTGGTCTAGGAAGATCCCCCATGCCTCAGGACAACTAAACCCATAACCCACAACTGCTGAGCCAGAACCCTAGAGCCTATGAGCTGCAATTGCTGAAGTCCCTGCACCTCGAGCGTGTGATCTGCAGCAAGAGAAGCCATCTCAGTGAGAAGCCCACACACTGCAAGAAGTGTAGCCCCCACTCCCCACAACCGGAGAAAGCCCATCCACGGCAACAAAGAGCCAGCACAGTCGTAAATGAAATGAATAAATAATCATTGAACATTTTTATCAAGAAAGTAAAGATGTATGGTGCATTTATCATTGCATGCATTGCGCTATTGAGAATATTTTAGATAGGTGAGAACGTTTTTGACT
This sequence comes from Oreotragus oreotragus, assembly GCA_006410675.1. Lineage (NCBI taxonomy): Eukaryota > Metazoa > Chordata > Mammalia > Artiodactyla > Bovidae > Oreotragus > Oreotragus oreotragus. Next base: position 446,527 of record SJYX01013551.1, on the reverse strand, counting down.
AGACCTCACTAAAAACAAATAGCTCAGATAGTAAAGAATCTGCCCACAGTACACGAGACTGGGTTTGATCCCTGAGTTGGAAAGTTCCCCTCGTGAAGGGAATGGCTACCCACTTCAGTATTCTCGTCTGGAGAATTCCATGAATGAAGAAGCTTAGTAGGCTCTAGCCCATGGGGTCGCAAAGAGTCAGACGTGACTGAGTGACTAACAGTTTGACTTTTCAAAAACAAAAATCTTTCACTTTATACTTTTATATTATATATTTATCTCATAATTAGAAAATTTTTCTGAAGATGAGAAAAAAAAACCCACAAAAAGCCTCCATGCATTTGAATCACATTTATCCCCTCTTCACCTACCCTAAAACTTCTGTTGCTGGGCAGTGCAGGACATGTTTTTGTGGTGGAATGATCTGTGACCTGGCATCTTTCACATGAGAAGTCAAGTGGGCTAGGAGTAATCTAAGATGTTACTATACTAGTAATAACTTCACTTTATGCAGAAGTAATGGGAGCTATAAAAACAGATATTATTGAACACAAATTACCAGAATTCCCAAGCCAGCTGTCTCTTGCCTATATTCCAAAAATGTCCATAAACTCTGCAACATTACTTGACACAAAGGAAAGCATCCTGATCTAACTGTAGATCAATAATTTCACTTATGGAAATTTTGCAAAAGCACAGTTATGTGATCATATTGATGACTGCAGCCTACCAGGCTCCTCTGTCCATGGGATTTTCCAGGCAAGAGTACTGGAGTAGGGGGCCATTGCCTTCTCCTCAAATAGAGTAGATGTAGTCTAATTTTTTTTTAACTTGTAAATTACTTTTTAAATTTGCATGTATTTATTTTTATTTTTGACTGTCCCGGGTGTTCACTGCTGCATGGGCTTTTCTCTAGTTCTGGAGATAAGGGGCTGCTCTCTAGTCGTGGGATGTGTGCGTCTCATCGTGGAGGCTTCTCTTGTTGCTGGGCACAGACTCTAGCGTGCCTGGGCTTCAGTAGTTGTGGCATCTGGTGGACTCAGTAGTTGCAGCTCCTGGACTCTAGACCATAGGCTCAGTAGTGGTGATGCACAGACTTAGTTGCTCCTTGGCATGTGGGATCTTCCTGGACCAGGGATCAAACCTCCGTCTCCTGCATTGGCTGTGGATTTCTTGCCACTGAGCCACCAGTGAAGCCCAATATAGCATAATTCTTGAAGACTCTAGAGTTTTCAAAATGGTAAATAAGCACTGGTTTCAACTTAAAATCTCCACTTCAGTAGCCCCTAACAAGAGAGTCAGTCTGTCCTTTGAAACTTTGAAGCCAGGCATTGACTTCTCCTCTCTAGCTATGAACGTCCTTGATGACATCTTCTTCCCAAAGAAGGCATTTTGCATCTGCATGGAAACTTTGTGGTTTAGCATACCTACGTTCCTGAATTATCTTAGCTACATCTTCTGGGTGATTTGCAGTAGCTTCTACATCAGCACTTCTGCTTTACCCTGTACTTTAATGTTATGGAGATGTCTTCTTTCCTTAAACTTCATGAACTGACCTCTGCTAGCTTCCAGCTGCAGCTTACTCGCCTCTCTTGGCCTTCAGAGAATGGGAGAGAGTTAGGGCCTTGCTCTGGACTAGGTTTGGCTTACAGGAATTCTGTTACTGCTCTGCTCTTCTGTTCAGACCACTAAATCTTTTCCGTATCCGCAATAAAGCTGTTTGCTTTCTTATCATTCCTATGTTCACTGAACCAGTACTTTTAATTTCCTTCAAGAGCTTTTCCTTTGCATTCACAATTTGCCTGTTTGTCACAAGAGGCCTCGCTTGGGGCCTGTATTGGCTTTCACATGCCTTTCTCACTAAACTTAATCATTTCTATCTTTAACTTTAAAGTTAGAGACAGGAGGCTCTTTCACTTAAATGCTTATAGGTCATTTTAGGGTTATTAACTGGCTTCATTTCAGTATCTTAGTGTTTTCAGGGAATAGAGAGGCCTGAGGGGAGGGAGAGAGAGAGGGAGATGGCTGGTTGATGGGACACTCAGAACACACACAGTATTTATCAGTTAAGTTTGTCATCTAATATGGTTTCAATCTGTGGCACCCCCAAAATTATAATAGTTACATCAAAGATCACTGACTGCAGATCACTAAGACAAAGATAATAATGATGAAAAAGTTTTAAATATTGGGAAAAATACCAAAATGCGTCACACAGACAAGAAGTGAGTAAGTGCTTTTCAAAGAATGGTACTGATAGACTTACTTCCTGGATGCAAGATTGCCACAAACCTTTAATTTGTAAGAAAACATATCAGTGAAGCACAGTAAAATGAGGTATATGTATAATTAAATGTAAGTCATATTTTTGTTCCTACTTATAGCCACAACAGAGTGGCCTTAAAGTTGCAACGATAATCTGAATTTAAATATAAATTATTCTGCTGCTGCTGCTGCTAAGTCGCCTCAGTCGTGTCCAACTCTGTGCGACCCCATAGATGGCAGCCCACAAGGCTCCCCCATTCCTGGGATTCTCCAGGCAAGAGTACTGGAGTGGGTTGCCATTGCCTTCTCCAAGAAATTATTCTAGCCAGCATCAAAGGCATAGCATGCAAATATAATTTTTAGAAAGGGTATTGTTCTGAATATATAATATACTATATAATCCAATATAAATGTATCTTAGATTTTGTATCACTTATAGAAGTAAGAGGGGCTTCCCAGGTGGCGCCAGTGGTAAAGCACCCTCCTGCCAATGGAGGAGATATAAGACATGGATTCAATGCCTGGGTAGAAAAGATACCCTGGAAGAGGGCACGACAACCCATTCCAGTATTCTTGCCTGGAGAATCCCGTGGATCAAGGAGCCTGGCAGGCTACAGTCCACGGGGTTGCAAAGAGTCAGACGCTACTGAAGCGACTTAGTATACATCTGTGTGTGTGTGTGAAGTCGCTCAGTCGTGTCCGACTCTGCGATCCTGTGGACTGTAGCCCGCCAGGCTCCTTGATCCACGGGATTCTCCATGCAAGAATACTGGAATGGGTTGTCATGCCCTCTTCCAGGATATCTTCTCTACATAGCAGTAAAAGAATTTGTCCCATTAACAGTTTTGAGGTTGTTGAATAAGAAAAAATAGCAATTCTGAAGCACTGCAATCACTTTTTAAACATTTAATTTCTCAAAGACATATTTTGCAAGATACTGAAGGTGAACTGATGTCGTAGTGAGACTGATTCCCAAGGCCATACACTGAGTCTTGCTTCATTGTTGGTGTTGTTCAGTGGCTCAGTCATGTCGGACTCTTTGTGACTGCATGGACTCCAGCACACCAGTCTTCCCTGTCTATCATTATCTCCCAGAGTATGCTCAGATTCATGTCCATTGAGTCGGTGATGCCATCCAACCATCCCATCCTCTGTTGTGACCTTCTCTTCCTGCTTTACATCTTTCCCAGCATCAGGGTCTTTTCCAATGAGTTGATTCTTCTTATCAAGTGGCCAAAGTATTGGAGTTTCAGCTTTAACATCAGTCCTTCCAATGAATAATCAGGATTGATTTCCTTTAGGATTGACTGGTTTGATCTCCTGGCAGTCCAAGGGATTCTCAAGAGTCTTCTCCAACATCAGAGATTGAAAGGATCAATTTCTTCAGCATCAGTCTTGCTTCCGTTCTTCAAATCAATTCTTTGAAAGCTTCAGTCATGCTTCATATCGATGTTAATATTCAGGGTCTGTGATTCACAAAGGCAGAGCGTGCAATATCAGGACATACCAGAATCCTCCATCCACCTGGACACTTTTCTCTCCTCCTGTTGCTAGTGCCGTACCTCTCAACTGTTCAATACACTGAGATCAGAAAAACGTTCCTTCTGTAAATTTCATTTTAGAAAGCAGCAACGTCAGAATTAGAATTAGCTCCACAAATAATCTTAGTGACAAAAGCAACTTAATGCCTAACATAAAATAAAATGGCAATGGTAAGACAGAAATAAAGACAATAGTCCTATTAAAAATATCTGGCAAGGGAGAGCCACAGTAACTGTGTCTTTAACCTATGGGAATAGGTGTATCAGTTTATAAGGAGAGTTATGATGTTGATAGTATGAATCCTCAGTTCAGTCACTTGGTCATGTCCAAATCTTGGTGACCCCATGGACTGCAGCATGCCAGGCCTCACTGTCCATCACCAACTCCTGCAGCTTGCTCAAACTCATGTCCATTGAGTCTATGATGCCATCCAGCCATTTCGCCCTTTGTTGTCTTCGTCTCCTCCTGCCTTCAATCTTTCTCAGCATCAGGGGTCTTTTTCAATATCAGTTCTTTGCATTAGGTGGCCAAGGTATTGTTGCTTCAGCTTAAGCATCAGTCCTTCCATTGAAGATTCAGGATGATTTCCTTTAGGACTGACTGGTTTGATCGCCTTGCAGTCCAAGGGACTCTCAAGAGTCTTCTCCAACATGGAACTGACTTAATACAGACTACCCTTTTTAACAGTGTTTATTATAGTGAAAGTGAAGTTGCTCAGTCATGTCTGACTCTTTGTGGGTCCATGGGTGGTAACCTGCCAGGCTCCTCCATACCGCACATTTTCCATACAAGAATACTGGAGTGGTTTACCATTTCCTTCTCCAGCGGATCTTCCCAACCCAGGGATCGAACCCGGGTCTGCCACACGGCAGACAGATTCTTTATCATCTGAGCCACCAGGAAACTACCACCCCAGTGGGTGTCTTAAGATGTAAGTGGAGTGCCTCCCTGATTAAGAATGGTTAAGTGGTTAAGAATCTGCTTGCCAATTCAGGGGACACCAGTTCAATCACCGTTTCAATCCCTGGTCCGCAAAGATCCCACATGCCACAAGGCAAGTAAACCCTTGGGCCACAGCTACTACAACCACACTCTAGAGCTTGCAAGCCTCAACTCCGGAGCCCACATGCCGCAACTATTGAAGCCTGCATGCCTTAGGGCCCATGCTCCACAACGAGAAGCCACTGCTGTGAGAAGCCCCATGTACCACCCCTAGAGAGTAGCACCTGCTCTTGGCAAGTAGGGAAAAGCCTGTGTGCAGCAGTGAGGAGCCAGTGCAGCCAAAAAAAAAAAAAAAAAACAAACACCCATAAATTTAAGAAAGACTGGAAAAAAAAAAGATCAGTGGAAGCATAGTGCTTCATATACATTGAGATTAAAACAGGTTTTTTCTGGGTGTCAATGTGTGTACAGCTTTCTGATTATCTGGTAATGAAGAGTCAATTATTGGAGCCAAACCTTCGAGGGACTTTCATTTTTTATTTGCGTTTCAAATAACAGAATATAAGTGAAAATCTTTTTCTGATAATGAAATGCAAATATTAATCACCATTATTTCTCTCAATATACTATTTGTATAGATTGTCTAATTGTTAACTGAGTCTATAAGGCAGGGCAGTCATTCGATGCTATGGATTAAAAATTAGAAAACAAACTGTGGGCCCTGGAGCAATGTTTTTCAAATGTTTAGAGTTTAAGAGGTCAACAGAATTCAATTTCAATATTTGGAAACTGACATCGTGCTAATTCGTTAAATTGTGTCTGAGTTTTTGTGACCCCGTGGACCGTAGCCTGCCGTGCTCCTCTGTCCATGGGATTTTCCAGACAAAAATTCTGGAGTGGGTTGCCATTTCCTTTTCCATGGGGCTTCAGCATAGGGCTGCCCATTTTTAAAATTTTGTGGAGAGAAATAAGTTTTAAAAGAGGCTACTGAATTCATTATCAACTCCATTGGATGGGAAGGACATCATTTCAGACCTGAGAATAGACCTTTAAATGGACAATATTTAGCTTGATCAAATACTCATTTGTTTGTCTTTATTTTTCTCAATTTTCCTGAGGCAGTCAGGGACTGTTTTCAGGAGCTGATAGTGCTGGTGTTTGGGAACCTTTGCCATTGGATCAGCTCTTCCAAGGTCAGATTTAACTCAGAGCAGAGCTTCACTCTTGTGTTCTTCAGGTGGGTGGGGGCTGGGACAGGCCACTATCCAGGAACTGGCCCTGGTTGGGACAGGCCACTGTCCAGGAGCAATGCAAACCAGATCTCCTGTCAAGCAGGAAAGGTAGCCAGCCCCCAGCCCACCTTCTCATAGAGGAGGCTTCTCTTCTCTGGCTATATCTAGATAGGCTGGTGTCTTTTTCCAAACCCAGAGTTCTGCACCATAAAACCTGATGAAACTGTAGGCCTCTTTTAATGTAGCATGAGTCTCTAAAAGATTCACACCTTAACAGTTGCTTAACTTTATTGAAAAACTATTGGTTACCAGTGAGAAGAAGGAAGAGGGCAGGGCCAGGTCAGTCCAGTTCAGTTCAGTCACTCAGTCTTGTCTGATTCCTTGCGACTCCATGGACTGCAGCATGCCAGGCTTCCCTGTCCATCATCAACTCCCAGAGCTTGCTCAAACTCATGTCCATCGAGTCAGTGATGCCATCCAACCATCTCATCCTCTGTCATCCATTTCTCCTCTTGCCTTTGATCTTTCCCAGCATCAGGGTCATAGGAGTAGGGGACTGAGATGTGCAAACTACTATGTATAAAGTAAGTGAGTTGTACAGATATGTTCTANAAATAGTCCTATTAAAAATATCTGGCAAGGGAGAGCCACAGTAACTGTGTCTTTAACCTATGGGAATAGGTGTATCAGTTTATAAGGAGAGTTATGATGTTGATAGTATGAATCCTCAGTTCAGTCACTTGGTCATGTCCAAATCTTGGTGACCCCATGGACTGCAGCATGCCAGGCCTCATTGTCCATCACCAACTCCTGCAGCTTGCTCAAACTCATGTCCATTGAGTCTATGATGCCATCCAGCCATTTCGCCCTTTGTTGTCTTCGTCTCCTCCTGCCTTCAATCTTTCTCAGCATCAGGGGTCTTTTTCAATATCAGTTCTTTGCATTAGGTGGCCAAGGTATTGTTGCTTCAGCTTAAGCATCAGTCCTTCCATTGAAGATTCAGGATGATTTCCTTTAGGACTGACTGGTTTGATCGCCTTGCAGTCCAAGGGACTCTCAAGAGTCTTCTCCAACATGGAACTGACTTAATACAGACTACCCTTTTTAACAGTGTTTATTATAGTGAAAGTGAAGTTGCTCAGTCATGTCTGACTCTTTGTGGGTCCATGGGTGGTAACCTGCCAGGCTCCTCCATACCGCACATTTTCCATACAAGAATACTGGAGTGGTTTACCATTTCCTTCTCCAGCGGATCTTCCCAACCCAGGGATCGAACCCGGGTCTGCCACACGGCAGACAGATTCTTTATCATCTGAGCCACCAGGAAACTACCACCCCAGTGGGTGTCTTAAGATGTAAGTGGAGTGCCTCCCTGATTAAGAATGGTTAAGTGGTTAAGAATCTGCTTGCCAATTCAGGGGACACCAGTTCAATCACCGTTTCAATCCCTGGTCCGCAAAGATCCCACATGCCACAAGGCAAGTAAACCCTTGGGCCACAGCTACTACAACCACACTCTAGAGCTTGCAAGCCTCAACTCCGGAGCCCACATGCCGCAACTATTGAAGCCTGCATGCCTTAGGGCCCATGCTCCACAACGAGAAGCCACTGCTGTGAGAAGCCCCATGTACCACCCCTAGAGAGTAGCACCTGCTCTTGGCAAGTAGGGAAAAGCCTGTGTGCAGCAGTGAGGAGCCAGTGCAGCCAAAAAAAAAAAAAAAAAACAAACACCCATAAATTTAAGAAAGACTGGAAAAAAAAAAGATCAGTGGAAGCATAGTGCTTCATATACATTGAGATTAAAACAGGTTTTTTCTGGGTGTCAATGTGTGTACAGCTTTCTGATTATCTGGTAATGAAGAGTCAATTATTGGAGCCAAACCTTCGAGGGACTTTCATTTTTTATTTGCGTTTCAAATAACAGAATATAAGTGAAAATCTTTTTCTGATAATGAAATGCAAATATTAATCACCATTATTTCTCTCAATATACTATTTGTATAGATTGTCTAATTGTTAACTGAGTCTATAAGGCAGGGCAGTCATTCGATGCTATGGATTAAAAATTAGAAAACAAACTGTGGGCCCTGGAGCAATGTTTTTCAAATGTTTAGAGTTTAAGAGGTCAACAGAATTCAATTTCAATATTTGGAAACTGACATCGTGCTAATTCGTTAAATTGTGTCTGAGTTTTTGTGACCCCGTGGACCGTAGCCTGCCGTGCTCCTCTGTCCATGGGATTTTCCAGACAAAAATTCTGGAGTGGGTTGCCATTTCCTTTTCCATGGGGCTTCAGCATAGGGCTGCCCATTTTTAAAATTTTGTGGAGAGAAATAAGTTTTAAAAGAGGCTACTGAATTCATTATCAACTCCATTGGATGGGAAGGACATCATTTCAGACCTGAGAATAGACCTTTAAATGGACAATATTTAGCTTGATCAAATACTCATTTGTTTGTCTTTATTTTTCTCAATTTTCCTGAGGCAGTCAGGGACTGTTTTCAGGAGCTGATAGTGCTGGTGTTTGGGAACCTTTGCCATTGGATCAGCTCTTCCAAGGTCAGATTTAACTCAGAGCAGAGCTTCACTCTTGTGTTCTTCAGGTGGGTGGGGGCTGGGACAGGCCACTATCCAGGAACTGGCCCTGGTTGGGACAGGCCACTGTCCAGGAGCAATGCAAACCAGATCTCCTGTCAAGCAGGAAAGGTAGCCAGCCCCCAGCCCACCTTCTCATAGAGGAGGCTTCTCTTCTCTGGCTATATCTAGATAGGCTGGTGTCTTTTTCCAAACCCAGAGTTCTGCACCATAAAACCTGATGAAACTGTAGGCCTCTTTTAATGTAGCATGAGTCTCTAAAAGATTCACACCTTAACAGTTGCTTAACTTTATTGAAAAACTATTGGTTACCAGTGAGAAGAAGGAAGAGGGCAGGGCCAGGTCAGTCCAGTTCAGTTCAGTCACTCAGTCTTGTCTGATTCCTTGCGACTCCATGGACTGCAGCATGCCAGGCTTCCCTGTCCATCATCAACTCCCAGAGCTTGCTCAAACTCATGTCCATCGAGTCAGTGATGCCATCCAACCATCTCATCCTCTGTCATCCATTTCTCCTCTTGCCTTTGATCTTTCCCAGCATCAGGGTCATAGGAGTAGGGGACTGAGATGTGCAAACTACTATGTATAAAGTAAGTGAGTTGTACAGATATGTTCTACAGCACAGGGAATATGCCCAACATTTTATAATAACTATAAATGGTGTAAAATCTTTAAAAACTGCAAATCACCATGCTGTATTCCTGAAACTTATATAATATTGTAAATTAGCTACACCTCAATCAATCCATCAACCAATGTGTAGGATACCCCAGATAACTCAATGAGAAAAATACCATGACAAAGTTTTTTGGAAGGGTGTCCAACTGGTACAGTATTTCTGCCTCCAAATAAAGATTTCTGTGGCTAGTATTCAGCTGGTTTTTATGACACACAGGTATTAATTCCTAAATAACAAACAGATACTACTAACTCTGAGCAGTAAATTATCTAATATCATCTCTTCTACCCGCTGAGACTCAGTCTTCTCTATCTGTTCCGTTCCTGCAGGTTCTGAATGTGTTTTAAAGGAAAATACATTTATGAATGTGAGTGTGTGTGAAATTAACCTGCCTGCCTAAGGAAGAGTACCTCCTTTCAATACCATGAATGTTCTTACTGTAGTTAGAAGCCAAGTGTCTAGAGGCTGAAATAAAAGACTAGCCTAGTACCCTCTTACATGGCAACCCCCATAGTGAGCAGGTGAGAACTGATACTCATTTCTGACATTCCAAACCCTTGGTCACCATATTGCGATTTCCCAACCTGAGGGAAGAGGAAAAAGCCTGTGAGAACCTCCCAGACCTTTGTAAGGTAAAAGACAGGAGATCTTTTGCATTAAGCTGCAAAGAATTCTGGGAAATCAGTTTTGCGCTGAGTGGGCTGGTGGCTGGCTGAAACGGAGTAGTTCTATCTTGAAAAGAGAGGGTGAATAAAAGTAAGTGTAAGTGTTAGTCGCTCAGTTATGCCCAACTCTTTGCGGCCCCATGGACCACAGCCCACCAGGTTCCTCTGTCCGTGAGATTTTACAGGCAAGAGTACTGGAGTGGGTTGCCATTTCCTTCTCCAGGGAATCTTCCCAACCCAGGGATCGAACCCTGGTCTCCTGCACTGCAGGCAGATACTTTACCCACTGAGCTACAACCCTTCGGGGGAGAGGGGCGGTTCCTACTTATAACTACGTGTTGATTATCAGTTAATGGAAGGAAAAGTTCTAAGTTCACAAACAATAGTGACTGATAAATTCAACTGTTACTGAAATTTCTTAGTTTCTACTTTATTTCACTCGCTCCCACCGTCACAAAAAATTCCCCCTTACTCTTCATGTAAAAAAAAAAATTACGAAACTAAAATTTTACCTTTACTGTACTGAATGATTTCGTCGACAAGAGTCGTAGAAGAGGTCCCCGAAAACCTCCAAGGTCTGGTAATAGTCCCCAAGAAATTCTAGTTTCGATAAAAGTATGATTAAGATTCTGAAGGAAACGAGAAAAAAGGAAGAGAAAGAGAGTGTTCTTACGTCACCTCTCAAGGTTTCCCATACGAATTTTAGAAACAAGACTTCCTATTACCTTACATACGAACACATAAATAGACAAATTTGTGAAGAGTCAACATTAAAGATTATGTATTTTTTTAAGAAAGACACCAGGGACCATTAAAAATTCTGATATTTCTCCAGAACACTGGTTTTACGAACTTTTAACGACAAGACTTCATATTACGTAAAATAGAAGTCTGAATTTTTACGTTGGAGTAAAAATTGTCCAGTGAACTAATTTCTTTACTTTTCTTTACAGTACTTTCATACAAAATAGAGTCTCCAATGGTGGAACTGAGACCTTCTTATACAAGTACGACGATCCTTTTGAAAAACTAACAAAAACGAAGATATCCTACAGTCAAAAGTCGACGTGATAAAATCAAAAAAATCCCCGTGAGTTTTAGTTTGGTACTTGTCTTTTACTGTTAACGAAAAGTTGGTGTAAGGTGAATTCTTTTTTTTAGAGGAAAATAGTCATTCCCATTTCCAAATATCTCTTCAAATTCTATAATTACAAGTGACTGGGATAGACCATACACAAAACCCCCCTTTTTTTGAAACTATAACTATAATGACAGTTAATGTCAGAATTTTCAAGATTTGTTCAGTCTGCCAAAAAGAAGCCATTCAGCTAGATAAAAAGAGTTAGTCCTTTCAGTTTGACCTTGCATTTCAGTGCATCAGCAGCGTTTTAAATGCTGAAATTACATTGCTAAGTGCTATCTGAAATGTTTGAGAATTGTTCGCACTCTTAGAAACTGCATTATAAAGGAAATTTTGACTTTGGCTTAGATATTCCTGGTATTTTTGCAACTTACCATTTTTGCTTTCCTTCAATAATTTCTCCTAAGGAGAATGATGAAACCATTGATTAAGACACATAGATGTACCCATTACTTTCAATGACTTTAGAGGGAACACTTACAAGTTATTTTTTATTTCTCCAAATCAGGGAAAGAAATTAGAACAGTCCCTGGGGAATCAGTGAAGTATGAATGTCAACCAGTGCTGTTCGTTTTAAAATGAAGAGATGAGTAACAATTTATTATTTGTTCTAGGGGGAAACAAAACAAAACTATCTTTGTCTTGTCGCTGTACCAGATTCTTAGAGCATGAACATATAGAATGGATATTTCTGTCTTCGGTTTTCCTTATTTCTTCCTCTGTTTCATCTAATTACAATAATTGCCACACTGTAGAAACGAGAACATTTTGAATTTCCCAGGATCTTACCACTTTAGATGAATTCTATAGTTCACATGTTACACTGAATTTTCTGTACTACAGTCTTCACATTTCATTCATATGCCAGTAATGAGTATTGGGGATTCGCTGAAATAGACCTTTTGTTAATGTATACATTTGATGGTGAATTTTTGGGGCTTTGGATACCTGAGGTTATTTAATAAGGTTTTCATAATAGAACCTGTAGATGACATGAGTCACTGGAAATAGATTCAGACTTGGTCTGTGAATCTGGCTCATGGCCTAGATTCCTAATAGGAAGATGAGTAAACTTGGATAAGTCGTCAAACCTGCTTGGGCCTCATTTTCTCATCTTCGACTTATTAAATGAAGAACTTGGGGCAGATAATCTTCTGTGATCTCAGTTCCATGATTTATGAAATGGGAAATATCACAATTCTTACATCACAGAGCTATTGCCAGGATTATGAGAGTTAATATATGTAAATGTATGCCTAGAACAATTTCTAGCATAAAAGTTGTATGAACGGGTTACACAATATTATTATTACCTTTATAGAGAGTGGCTTGGATGGTAAAGAATGCTAGAGACCCGGGTTTGATCCCTGGGTAGGGAAGATCCCCTGGTGAAGGGAATGGCCAACTACTTCCTTATTCTTGCCTGGAAAATTCCATGGACAGAGGAGCCTGGAGGAGTCCATGGAGTCACAAAGAGTTGGATACGACTGAGCAAGTAACACACAGGCACAGAGTGAGAAGATTATCTTGATAAGATCTGAGACTGCTTTCAGCTCTAACTTTTAATTAATAGAATGACTAAAAAGACAACATATTCCATACATAACACAGTTCCATATTTTTGTGGAAAATCACATCATCTGTGCTGTTGGCCCTAAAATACTTGCAGTAGTTCATCTAACTGCTTGTCCTCAGCACACTCAGATATCCCAGACTTGCCCTGTGCTCAAGGCCCACTTGCCCCGACTCCCAATCCACAGGAAGCTCCTTTCCTCTCAGGGATCCAGGCTTATTATGAAGGGCCTGCTTCTCTCTGACTGGAGTCTCAGGTTTACGGGAAGATTTACACAAAAAAAGCCCATCCAAGTCCTCCTCCCAGCCTGGTTTCCTCTTGTGTCCCCAAGGCAGAATTTCTCTCAGGCTGAAAAGGCTTCCCAGAGCTTCTTCAACCCACCGTGGGCACTGGCCCAGACTTAGGTGTCCAGACAGAAGATTTGGGAGCATACAACGTATTTCCATATTTAAAACTGGTGCAAGGTAACCAGCAAAAGCTGTCTCTAGAACTTTATTTAAGATTCCCTGGGAGAGGGCATGGCAACCCACTCCAGTATCCTTGCCTGGAGAATCCCATGGACAGAGGAGCTTGGCGGGCTACAGTTCATAGGATCTCAAAGACTTGGACATACCTGAAATGACTTATCGCACACAAACAGAACTTTATTTACTGCTTACAGAGCCTATAGCCCACCACACTGCTGTGGTCAGACACAATTGACACCTATATTCCAAAGCCAGCTCTGTATGTTTAAGAGGAATCAAGCAGGGAAGTATATCTCTCCTTAAAAGACTTCTTTTAGCGTCACTCACCTACTGGGAATTTTGGATCCTTTCCTCTAGACAAAGAGATAAAAACACAGCAGTTGTTCCTAACAGCCTCAGAAGATTTAGATTAAGAAGTTGAGTCTCTCCTCCCAGCCTGGACATTCTTTTGTTGTATGATATGGAGCCAGGTACCTCTACTTTGAAAGGAATCTGTGGATTCCAGACAAACACTTCTTCAGTCTTACATGCCATGCCTGTGTGCTTGTTTGACCAACTCTTTGCCAGCCATAGGACTCTAGCCTGCCAGGCTCCTCTGTCCATGGGGTTCTCCAGGCAAGAATACTGGACCAAGTTGCCATTTCCTTCTCCAGGGGAATCTTCCAGACCCAGGGATCAAAGACACTTCTCCCATGTCTCCTGCATTGCACAGGCTGAGTCATCGAGGAGGTCCTCAGTCTTACATAACAAGAAGCTAATTAATTTTTTTTTTAACCAACACAAACCACCCTGAAGGGAAAATTTAATTTTCCAACTCCATGTGAATAAAAAAAAATAATAACCTGCTAGCAACTTTTTCAAAAAAGAATAGCTATTGAGATTCTGTGTGTGTGTAGTTATTTAGATTTCTTTAACATGTTTCATTCAAAATGTTGCCCACAATGATTTGCATTCACCCATCGGCTTTCACTCCAGTCATGGGTTTCTGAAGACTTTTCTTCCTTTTTTTTTTTTTCAGTATAGCTTTGGGGCTTTCCAGGTGGTGATAGGGGTAAAGAATCTGCCTGCCAATGTTGGAGATGCCGGAGACATAGGTTCAATCACTGGGGCAAGATGATCCCCTGGAGTAGGAAGTAGCAACCTTCTCTAGTATTCTTGCCTGGAAAATCCTATGGACAGAGGAGCCTGGTGGGCTATACAGTCCATGGGGTCTTATAGAGTCAGACACAATTGACACCTATATTCCGAAGCCAGCTCTGTATGTTTCACAGGAATCAAGCAGGGAAGTAGTGAGGTCTGGAGGAGCAAACATGAGATCTTATACCTCGGGAAAACATGAACATGATATATGTCCCTTATGAAATAAAGACCCTTAAAACAGCAACTTTGGCCAAGTGTTTTTCCACCTTGTTAAATCTTTATATTGAAAAAAATTGAAATTTACATAAAAAAGGTACAGAGTTTCTATAACCCTTTACCCTAACTCCTCAACGGTTAACATTTAATTACATTTCCTTTTTTCTGAACATTTTGAGAATAAATTGCAGACATGATAACCATTATCTTTTTATTTCTCCCTAATATTTTATTAACAACAGTTTCAAACATACAGACAAAGTGAAAGAATTTTACAGTGAAAACCTTGAAACTCACTAACTAAATTCTTCTGAGCCATAAGGGAGGCCCTTATTTCTCACTTACTCCATTACAGATCTCTTGTGCATTTATGTATCCTTGCACTCATCCACACATTGATTTTTTTAACACCTTCATTGTTGTATCATTTGTTGTTGTTGTTTAATCTCTAAGTCATGTCCAACACTTTTTGTGACCCAGTGGACTGTAGCCTTGCTAGCCTGCTCCGTCCATGGGATTTTCTAGGCAAGAATACAGCATTGGGTTGCCATTTCCTTCTCCAGGGGATCTATCCCACACAGGGGTCGAACCTGTATCTCCAACACTGGCAGGCAGATTCTTTACCACTCAGCCACCAGGGAAGCATGTTGTATAATTTACAAACCATAAATTTTATCTATCAAATAATTTTAATCCAGAAAGTCATAGTGTGGTTTGGGAAATTCTAACAAAGCAGCCCTTTTCTGGGTATTAGGTACTCTCATCTTATAAGGAGGCTGATCTCAGAGAGGGTTACTAGCCTGTAACCCAGGACCTGCTTCTCTCTGGAGTCCCAGAAAGTCACATTACCTCTTCTGAATCTTTGGAGATTCAGTTTTTGGAAATATGGAGTGAGGCCATTAGACCATTAGATGAGTAAATTTCTTGTGGTTTTAAGATGTTGAAAGTCTAAGCTATAGGATATAGGATCCCCATTCCTTATTCCTCTGCTCAGAACACTGCGTTACACCTTTTGTTTGCTTTTCTCAGAATTAATCCTGATGACATCATGGGGAGCAGGTTAGCCTGAACATTTAAGGGGATAAAACACTTACGCCTTAAGGACTCTTTGGGAGCGAATCATTTATCCATCGCATTTGCTGAATTCTTCTGTGAAATGGAATCTTGCTGTTACTAATGCAGAAGCCTGCTGTTAAATGCTCAGACTGTACATATTAGCCAGCTGGTGGCTGAATTCTGACTATTGAGCTGCCTAGAATTGGAATAATTAATTTTCCTGCAGAAAGTGCATTGTGTTGTAGCTTTTTGGGTTTGTGACTATAATCTGTAATCACCAGGGAATTTATTTAGATTTGCAATTATACTAGAGTTAGTAATTTATAGTAAAGAGATGGGAGTTTGCTAAACAGAAGGCATAGAGCTGTGAGTTTTTCATTAATAGTTTTGGGAGCCTTGTATAATAATACCTAAACTGTTAGTGAAGAACTATTAGCTAAATAGTTGGTTCATGTTCATCTTATCTAGTGAAAGCAGAACTTAATGTGTTTACCTCAGGAGTTTTCTCATTTATTTAAAATATGGCTTTCTTTTGCATGAAAAAGAAGTGTTCCTCTAAAAGCTTATATTTCAAAGACATGTGATTATGAATAATAGCTTCCTAGATATGTAGTATTGTGTTTTAAACATATATTCCAATAATAATATTCTTATTTGCCTGAGGATAACATTCCATTCTCTATTAAATACTGTATTTCAAATGAAAGAGTATATGAATTGACTGTTTTTTTAATTATGCATTTGTTTTCAGTAAAAGTAAGTTTCTTTAAAAAAAATATTCTTAACTAATAACAATTATTTTGAAGAGCTATCCATACACGACTGTGCCATGAATCATACCTTATCACTCATAGATAAGGCAGGAAAGCCGACCTGATAGAAAATCATAAAAGTTATGAAGGAACCTTTATCTTTAATTCAGTATGGCTTTTTTAAAACTTGCAATGCTTTGTTTAACAAGTTTGTGGTTATAATTCTTCAGAGTTGAGTAATGTATGTTACTGAATTGTTCATGAAACGCTGTTGCTTACATGATTAAAAATGTATGCCAAAACCAATACAGTACTGTAAAGTAAAATAAAGTAAAAATTAAAATTAAAAAAAATGAATGACTTTTAAAAAGGTAGATACCTTCTTTCATACCAATATTATAGGTTAAAATGTTATATATGATAGTAACTATAGCCTGATGAAGTCAGATGAAGACCTACAAGACCTTTTAGAACTAACACCCAAAAAAGATGTCCCTTTCATTATAGGGGACTGGAATGCAAAAGTAAGAAGTCAAGAAAAACCTGGAATAACAGGCAAATTTGGCCTTGGAATGCGGAATGAAGCAGGGCAAAGGCTAATAGAGTTTTGCCAAGAAAATGCACTGGTCATAGCAAACACCCTCTTCCAACAACACAAGAGAAGCCTCTACACGTGGACATCACCAGATGGGCAACACCAAAATCAGATTGATTATATTCTGTGCAGCCAAAGATGAAGAAGCTCTATACAGTCAACAAAAACAAGACCAGGAGCTGACTGTGCCTCAGATCATGAACTCCTTATTACCAAATTCAGACTTAAATTGAAGAAAGTAGGGAAAACCGCTAGACCATTCAGGTATGACCTAAATCAAATTCCTCATGATTATACAGCGGAAGTGAGAAATAGACTTAAGGGCCTAGATCTGATAGATAGAGTGCCTGATGAACTATGGAATGAGGTTCGTGACATTGTACAGGAGACAGGGATCAAGACCATCCCCATGGAAAAGAAA
>SJYX01013551.1:361374-429170 GCA_006410675.1 Oreotragus oreotragus | reverse complement strand
TCATTCTCTTTTCATCCAAAAGGAAAAAAAAAAATATATATATATATATATGTATATATATATATATAAAACATCTTTCAGCAAGAAATCACCTTACAACTGTATTTACAAGATTGAGCTTCCTGGGACAGATTGTTTAGACTCATCATAACTTCTTTTTTGTAAATTTTTTATTCTTTCTATTTCTTAAACAGCAGAACAGCCATCTTTCACTTCGAACTAGACATAGAAACTTGAAGTAAATAATGAAGTATTACATTAAACATGATGGTTAGATAGCATTACCGACTCAAGGGACATGGCCTTGAGCAAATTCTGGGAGATAGTGAAGGACAGGGAAGCTTGGTGTGCTCCAGTCCACGGAGTTACAAATAGTTGGACATGACTTAGTGACTAAACAAGAACATCACCATTAAGTAAATACTGTCACTTATCTGGTACTGGACTATCTAGGGAAGAAATAGGATGTAGATACTTCTTGCACCCTGGCTCCTAGGAGATCCTGGTATCCAGAGTCCATTCCCGGGGAAGGCAATGGCACCCCACCCCAGTACTCTTGCCTGGAAAATACAATGGACGGAGGAGCCTGGTGGGCTGCAGTCCATGGGGTCGCTAACAGTCGGACAGACTGAGCGACTTCACTTTCACTTTTCTCTTCCATGCATTGGAGAAGGAAATGGCAACCCACTCCAGTATTCTTGCCTGGAGAATCCCAGGGATGGGGGAGCCTGGTGGGCTGCCGTCTATGGGGTCACACAGAGTCGGACACGACTGAAGTGACTTAGCAGTAGCAGCAGAGTCCATTCCAGCAGAGGAGCTTGACAAGATACTAAGTAACAAATGCTCAGTGGCAGGTTGCAGGTTGTAACATTATTACAATTATTACATTATTACAACTGAGGTTTCAGAGCAAAGTGAATTCACCACAGGTAAAAACATTTGTTGAAGTGTTTGTGAAGAAGCGGTGGGGATGGTCGTAGGCTGCATCGTGGCTTGTATCTTGTGAGACTGCGCCACTATGATTTTAAACAGGATTCCTTTATGTTAAACTCTTTAAGAGGGAAATGGCCTGTTTGAAATATCTCTGGAAAGAAGGTATAGAGGATTAGCAAAGTCTGGTTGCCTAAGGAGGCTTGATCTGGGGAGAAAGGTCCCTGGGTGAGTGAGTGGCTAAATGAAAAATGTGGCTCCAGCAGGCTCATCTCTTTCTCCATTTAAAAATAAGTATTTTTTTTTTTAATAAAGTATTACTTCTACACCTACATATCTGACAGCACAGGGAAGTCTAGTGTCAAACTCATCTAGTCTTCACTAGGAGAAAAGTTTCCAAAAGCTAAACCTCGGCAAGAAGTATACATTGATTGCTTACTCCAAGCATTGGAGCTGGCAGGTTGTCACTGCACTGGGTAATACATGGTCTGCGGTGTGCATTTTTTTTTTTAATAAAGTATTACTTCTACACCTACATATCTGACAGCACAGGGAAGTCTAGTGTCAAACTCATCTAGTCTTCACTAGGAGAAAAGTTTCCAAAAGCTAAACCTCGGCAAGAAGTATACATTGATTGCTTACTCCAAGCACTGGAGCTGGCAGGTTGTCACTGCACTGGGTAATACATGGTCTGCGGTGTGCCCTACCAGCACGAAGACATTCTGTTCCCATCCCTTCTCTCTTGCTTCTTCATTACAACCCTTACTGAACATCTCATGATAAAATCGTCTCACATTATCACTCATCGGCTAACTATCTTTATCGTTCTCATTTGGCTGCAAATAAATTTAGACATTTGTTTATTCAGCTGTTATTCACCAAGTACCTACCACATGTTGCTGGGAACCCAAATGTCCAGGTATTCCAGCTGGTGATTTAACTTAGATACATAAATGTGTGTGTGTGTGTGTGTGTGTGTGTGTGTGTATACATATATGATTTCTTGTCCTTTGGGGAGAGAAAACTCTTTTGTCAATTATATGCTGTCAAAAAGCTTTGTAACACAGGAAACTTACTAAAGTAAATTTTTAAAAATTTACCCAGATTTCAGCTTCTTGTCATCTCCTTTGTTCCTGAACTCCACCTAAGATCCTATGTCCCCAATTTTTCCTTTGGAGTGACTTATTCATCAGGGTCTTATTTCATTTTGCTTTTTATCCTGAATTTGTAAGGTTTGGAGAAATTCATAGCTTTTGCACGTATCACCTGCAGTAGACATTCTGTAGAATGAAATGTATCCTCATTTTTAAGAAACATAATTGGAAAGGAAAACGTACTTTGTCAGACCTTATTCTGTCTATAGAAGTCAATTCAAATCATGATCATACTCCTAGTCTTTTTGAGAAGAATAAAATATTCAAACCTAATGGCTTCAAGCTCTTAGGTCAATTGAACTCTTATTTGTCAGGAAAAAAAACTGTCTCTAGGGAACAGTTTTAAAATTTCTCCACTAATACAAACATTATTTTTGATATGAATTGCGGAAATATCATTTTCAGGGACCCTCTCCTGAACTTTGCTGAAATATTAAAATAAGATGACTACATTACAATTTGATTATCCCTCGTCACCATTTCCATTGGGAAGATAATTAATTTGACATGAATCTTGAACGTGAAAAGTCCCCAGGAAAGTCTAATTCCTGTGAGTGCTGTTATTTTCCAGGATATTCTTTTGCAACCACTTTCTGACATGCAATGTAAGGGAAGCAAAAACTTAAATGATTACTCACATGTAAATAATCTTGAGGGTAGATGAAAGGATAGAAAATTCTCAAGAATTTATCAGTGTCTGTCTGTATTAAATTTTTTTTTGCATGATAAACAGTTTTAAAATTTCTCCACTAATACAAACATTATTTTTGATATGAATTGCGGAAATATCATTTTCAGGGACCCTCTCCTGAACTTTGCTGAAATATTAAAATAAGATGACTACATTACAATTTGATTATCCCTCGTCACCATTTCCATTGGGAAGATAATTAATTTGACATGAATCTTGAACATGAAAAGTCCCCAGGAAAGTCTAATTCCTGTGAGTGCTGTTATTTTCCAGGATATTCTTTTGCAACCACTTTCTGACATGCAATGTAAGGGAAGCAAAAACTTAAATGATTACTCACATGTAAATAATCTTGCGGGTAGATGAAAGGATAGAAAATTCTCAAGAATTTATCAGTGTCTGTCTGTATTAAATTTTTTTTTGCATGATATTAATAAAACCATACAAAGTATATAAAATATGGATAGCAAACTTAACAGTACATGTGACGTACTTCTTTCATTAAATTTTAAACACTATTTAAGTGCCATAATTGAATATTTTTTCTCTTATTCCCAAAAAATAAGATGCAAAGGGTAGCTGTTAAGCACACAGGGTATGTCAGGAAATGCAAGCGAGCCTACGTTTTCCATTTCTAATTGTTCCCATACCAAAATTTGGATATACACCTAATGCTAACTAAAACAGTGCAAAAATATAACCCTTTGTAGAGAATTATCTTACATTGTCATTATAAAATCAGGACTCTTTCCTGTGAAGCACATTACAGTATTGATTCAGAAAGCTTTTAGACATGCATTCATATATTTTAGTATTACAGTGAACTGCTTTAAATGTTTAATGGTTTAACACATTTGATACTTAACCTGTCATCCATGTTCAAAGAGTTTTCCATGTGTTAAATTTTAATAATCATAACATTTTATTAGATATGCATTACCCAATTTTAAAGGGTAAACTGAGTCACAGGAAAGTTAAGTAATTTTTCTGAAGTCAAACAGTGTAGATCCAGAACAGGTCTCTTTTAAGCACTGCACCCTATCCGTCTCTCAACTGGATAAAACTAATTGTGAAATAAGATTAAAAATTCCAGGACTTATTTTCACACTTAAGCATGTGTGCATGCTCAGTTGCTTCAGTCATGTCCGACTCTGTAACACCCTATAGACTGTAGCCTGCTGCACTCCTCTGTCCATGGCATTCTCCAGGCAAATATTGGAGTGGGTTGCCATTTCCTTTTCCAGGGGATCTTCCTGACCCAGGGATCGAACCCGCATCTCCTAAGTCTTCTGTATTGGTAGGTGGGTTCTTTACTATTATTGCCACTTGAGAAGCCTGACACTTAAGCATGCATTCATGCCTACATGCAACATATATCTCAAGTACTGGGTAATTATTAGACAAGGGATACTAGCTTATTCTTCTGTATCTAGATAGAAGAAACAGATAATTTATTAAAAATTAAGTGACTTCTCAAAGGGAGATGGGGTGAGATAAAAAAGCAAAGGATTACTTTAGTATATTTACTTGTGGGCTTAGGTGAAAACATACATAAATCAATATGAAAACAAAATCACTATTCATAATTTTTGCAAGAAAATTAGAATAGGAGAAATGCCAGGAGAATAAAGAGAGGAAAATTTCGTGGCATTTAAATGGGGCTGGGGGGTTGGGAGTACACTCTGTAGCATGAGAGAAAGTGAAACTTGCTCAGTGGTGTCTGACTCTTTGCAACCCCATGGACTATACAGTCCATGGAATTCTCCAGGCCAGAATACTGAAGTGGGTAGCCTTTTCCTTCTCCAAGGGATCTTCCCAACCCGGGGATCAAACTCAGGTCTACTGCATTGCAGAAGGATTCTTTACCAGCTGAGCCACAAGGGAAGCCCCTGTAGCTTATAGACAGGTAAATTTAGTGTCAGTTCCTTACAATAAACTCAAATGGAATAATAAAACTTTAAAAGAAAAATGATAATGTCCAGGGTGCTCCATGAATTCACCAAGATTAAATCATACCAAATTATCTCATTTGACTTTTGATACTTTTTAGTTTAGTGGATATGCTCATTCCAATGAAAAGTAAGTAAGTTCATCAGAACCATCTTGTGACGTTTTCAACTAATCAGTAAATGCCTTTCCCAAAACTTGCTTAGTCTCCCAAGGAGCTGGATCATCACCCTTCCCCACCACACACACATCCACCATCTGAGCTTCATTGTCTAAAGCTCATCCCATTCTGCGCAGCATTTGAGAAGCATTACTCACAGCAAGAGGCAATGGATAGGAGTGTGTCCCACATGTGAATGGTTTACAGGAGAAAAGTTGAAGATTTAATTAAAGTGGAAAAATGATGATTGTTTCTTAAGCATGCTGCTGCTGCTGCTAAGTCGCTTCAGTCGTGTCCGACTCTATGCGACCCCATAGACGGCAGCCAACCAGGCTCCCCCGTCCCTGGGATTCTCCAGGCAAGAACACTGGAGTGGATTGCCATTTCCTTCTCCAATGCATGAAAATGAAAAGTGAAAGTCAAGTCGCTCAGTCGTGTCCGACTCTTCGCGACCCCATGGACTGAATCCTACCAGGCTCCTCTGCCTGTGGGATTTTCTAGGCAAGAGTACTGGAGTGGGATGCCATATGTACCTGTATATTCCAGATAAGAGTTTGGAATGCATTTTTTTCTATCACGTATTTAGGCTTGAGCACAGAATCTAGCCTTTAGTGGATATTCAGTAAATTTTTATTGACTTAAAGAGTGAAGGAGAAAGAGTGAGCGTTAGAGAAGATATAAATATACACATATAAAAATCATCTTAACTATGATTATCCTTTCCTTGATAGATGAGAAAATTGAGGTTAATGAAAGATTAAATATCTTGTCAAGAGTTATGAAGGAAAAATGCCAGGGTCCAGCCCTGGTGGATCCAGGGAATTCGAAAGGGGGATGGAGTCGGCGTCCTAGAAAAGAACTTATTTAATTACAGATATAAAGAGAGATTAGAAAAGGATAGTATAGTAGGAAATATTAGTGGAGAAAAGGGGCTGAATAACTTGGTTTATGTGGAAAACCAATAAAACTCCAAGACAAGGAATTTGCACCATCTACATAGGGCACCAGCGCCTGCTTGAATAGCAGAGGGTGCCCCGCCTTGGGCTCCCTCTTGCGTGGGTCTTAGAAGCCAGGACAAGTAAGTAGACATGGCGAGGCTCCACGCTCCAGATGGGAATTCAGCCAGAAAAAAAAGAAAATGAGAAAAGACCACACAGGGGAAACCAGTCTTTCCAGGAAATGGTCCGTTTTCTTNCGGGGAAGGCAATGGCACCCCACCCCAGTACTCTTGCCTGGAAAATACAATGGACGGAGGAGCCTGGTGGGCTGCAGTCCATGGGGTCGCTAACAGTCGGACAGACTGAGCGACTTCACTTTCACTTTTCTCTTCCATGCATTGGAGAAGGAAATGGCAACCCACTCCAGTATTCTTGCCTGGAGAATCCCAGGGATGGGGGAGCCTGGTGGGCTGCCGTCTATGGGGTCACACAGAGTCGGACACGACTGAAGTGACTTAGCAGTAGCAGCAGAGTCCATTCCAGCAGAGGAGCTTGACAAGATACTAAGTAACAAATGCTCAGTGGCAGGTTGCAGGTTGTAACATTATTACAATTATTACATTATTACAACTGAGGTTTCAGAGCAAAGTGAATTCACCACAGGTAAAAACATTTGTTGAAGTGTTTGTGAAGAAGCGGTGGGGATGGTCGTAGGCTGCATCGTGGCTTGTATCTTGTGAGACTGCGCCACTATGATTTTAAACAGGATTCCTTTATGTTAAACTCTTTAAGAGGGAAATGGCCTGTTTGAAATATCTCTGGAAAGAAGGTATAGAGGATTAGCAAAGTCTGGTTGCCTAAGGAGGCTTGATCTGGGGAGAAAGGTCCCTGGGTGAGTGAGTGGCTAAATGAAAAATGTGGCTCCAGCAGGCTCATCTCTTTCTCCATTTAAAAATAAGTATTTTTTTTTTTAATAAAGTATTACTTCTACACCTACATATCTGACAGCACAGGGAAGTCTAGTGTCAAACTCATCTAGTCTTCACTAGGAGAAAAGTTTCCAAAAGCTAAACCTCGGCAAGAAGTATACATTGATTGCTTACTCCAAGCATTGGAGCTGGCAGGTTGTCACTGCACTGGGTAATACATGGTCTGCGGTGTGCTCTACCAGCACGAAGACGTTCTGTTCCCATCCCTTCTCTCTTGCTTCTTCATTACAACCCTTACTGAACATCTCATGATAAAATCGTCTCACAGTATCACTCATCGGCTAACTATCTTTATCGTTCTCATTTGGCTGCAAATAAATTTAGACATTTGTTTATTCAGCTGTTATTCACCAAGTACCTACCACATGTTGCTGGGAACCCAAATGTCCAGGTATTCCAGCTGGTGATTTAACTGAGATATATAAATGTGTGTGTGTGTGTGTGTGTGTGTGTATACATATATGATTTCTTGTCCTTTGGGGAGAGAAAACTCTTTTGTCAATTATGTGCTGTCAAAAAGCTTTGTAACACAGGAAACTTACTAAAGTAAATTTTAAAAAATTTACCCAGATTTCAGCTTCTTGTCATCTCCTTTGTTCCTGTACTCCACCTAAGATCCTATGTCCCCAATTTTTCCTTTGGAGTGACTTATTCATCAGGGTCTTATTCCATTTTGCTTTTTATCCTGAATTTGTAAGATTTGGAGAAATTCATAGCTTTTGCACGTATCACCTGTAGTAGACATTCTGTAGAATTAAATGTATCCTCATTTTTAAGAAACATAATTGGAAAGGAAAACGTACTTTGTCAGACCTTATTCTGTCTATAGAAGTCAATTCAAATCATGATCATACTCCTAGTCTTTTTGAGAAGAATAAAATATTCAAACCTAATGGCTTCAAGCTCTTAGGTCAATTGAACTCTTATTTGTCAGGAAAAAAAACTGTCTCTAGGGAACAGTTTTAAAATTTCTCCACTAATACAAACATTATTTTTGATATGAATTGCGGAAATATCATTTTCAGGGACCCTCTCCTGAACTTTGCTGAAATATTAAAATAAGATGACTACATTACAATTTGATTATCCCTCGTCACCATTTCCATTGGGAAGATAATTAATTTGACATGAATCTTGAACGTGAAAAGTCCCCAGGAAAGTCTAATTCCTGTGAGTGCTGTTATTTTCCAGGATATTCTTTTGCAACCACTTTCTGACATGCAATGTAAGGGAAGCAAAAACTTAAATGATTACTCACATGTAAATAATCTTGCGGGTAGATGAAAGGATAGAAAATTCTCAAGAATTTATCAGTGTCTGTCTGTATTAAATTTTTTTTTGCATGATATTAATAAAACCATACAAAGTATATAAAATATGGATAGCAAACTTAACAGTACATGTGACGTACTTCTTTCATTAAATTTTAAACACTATTTAAGTGCCATAATTGAATATTTTTTCTCTTATTCCCAAAAAATAAGATGCAAAGGGTAGCTGTTAAGCACACAGGGTATGTCAGGAAATGCAAGTGAGCCTACGTTTTCCATTTCTAATTGTTCCCATACCAAAATTTGGATATACACCTAATGCTAACTAAAACAGTGCAAAAATATAACCCTTTGTAGAGAATTATCTTACATTGTCATTATAAAATCAGGACTCTTTCCTGTGAAGCACATTACAATATTGATTCAGAAAGCTTTTAGACATGCATTCATATATTTTAGTATTACAGTGAACTGCTTTAAATGTTTAATGGTTTAACACATTTGATACTTAACCTGTCATCCATGTTCAAAGAGTTTTCCATGTGTTAAATTTTAATAATCATAACATTTTATTAGATATGCATTACCCAATTTTAAAGGGTAAACTGAGTCACAGGAAAGTTAAGTAATTTTTCTGAAGTCAAACAGTGTAGATCCAGAACAGGTCTCTTTTAAGCACTGCACCCTATCCGTCTCTCAACTGGATAAAACTAATTGTGAAATAAGATTAAAAATTCCAGGACTTATTTTCACATTTAAGCGTGTGTGCATGCTCAGTTGCTTCAGTCATGTCCGACTCTGTAACACCCTATAGACTGTAGCCTGCTGCACTCCTCTGTCCATGGCATTCTCCAGGCAAATATTGGAGTGGGTTGCCATTTCCTTTTCCAGGGGATCTTCCTGACCCAGGGATCGAACCCGCATCTCCTAAGTCTTCTGTATTGGTAGGTGGGTTCTTTACTATTATTGCCACTTGAGAAGCCTGACACTTAAGCATGCATTCATGCCTACATGCAACATATATCTCAAGTACTGGGTAATTATTAGACAAGGGATACTAGCTTATTCTTCTGTATCTAGATAGAAGAAACAGATAATTTATTAAAAATTAAGTGACTTCTCAAAGGGAGATGGGGTGAGATAAAAAAGCAAAGGATTACTTTAGTATATTTACTTGTGGGCTTAGGTGAAAACATACATAAATCAATATGAAAACAAAATCACTATTCATAATTTTTGCAAGAAAATTAGAATAGGAGAAATGCCAGGAGAATAAAGAGAGGAAAATTTCGTGGCATTTAAATGGGGCTGGGGGGTTGGGAGTACACTCTGTAGCATGAGAGAAAGTGAAACTTGCTCAGTGGTGTCTGACTCTTTGCAACCCCATGGACTATACAGTCCATGGAATTCTCCAGGCCAGAATACTGAAGTGGGTAGCCTTTTCCTTCTCCAAGGGATCTTCCCAACCCGGGGATCAAACTCAGGTCTACTGCATTGCAGAAGGATTCTTTACCAGCTGAGCCACAAGGGAAGCCCCTGTAGCTTATAGACAGGTAAATTTAGTGTCAGTTCCTTACAATAAACTCAAATGGAATAATAAAACTTTAAAAGAAAAATGATAATGTCCAGGGTGCTCCATGAATTCACCAAGATTAAATCATACCAAATTATCTCATTTGACTTTTGATACTTTTTAGTTTAGTGGATATGCTCATTGCAATGAAAAGTAAGTAAGTTCATCAGAACCATCTTGTGACGTTTTCAACTAATCAGTAAATGCCTTTCCCAAAACTTGCTTAGTCTCCCAAGGAGCTGGATCATCACCCTTCCCCACCACACACACATCCACCATCTGAGCTTCATTGTCTAAAGCTCATCCCATTCTGCGCAGCATTTGAGAAGCATTACTCACAGCAAGAGGCAATGGATAGGAGTGTGTCCCACATGTGAATGGTTTACAGGAGAAAAGTTGAAGATTTAATTAAAGTGGAAAAATGATGATTGTTTCTTAAGCATGCTGCTGCTGCTGCTAAGTCGCTTCAGTCGTGTCCGACTCTATGCGACCCCATAGACGGCAGCCAACCAGGCTCCCCCATCCCTGGGATTCTCCAGGCAAGAACACTGGAGTGGATTGCCATTTCCTTCTCCAATGCATGAAAATGAAAAGTGAAAGTCAAGTCGCTCAGTCGTGTCCGACTCTTCGCGACCCCATGGACTGCAGCCTACCAGGCTCCTCTGCCTGTGGGATTTTCTAGGCAAGAGTACTGGAGTGGGGTGCCATATGTACCTGTATATTCCAGATAAGAGTTTGGAATGCATTTTGTTCTATCACATATTTAGGCTTGAGCACAGAATCTAGCCTTTAGTGGATATTCAGTAAATTTTTATTGACTTAAAGAGTGAAGGAGAAAGAGTGAGCGTTAGAGAAGATATAAATATACACATATAAAAATCATCTTAACTATGATTATCCTTTCCTTGATAGATGAGAAAATTGAGGTTAATGAAAGATTAAATATCTTGTCAAGAGTTATGAAGGAAAAATGCCAGGGTCCAGCCCTGGTGGATCCAGGGAATTCGGAAGGGGGATGGAGTCGGCGTCCTAGAAAAGAACTTATTTAATTACAGATATAAAGAGAGATTAGAAAAGGATAGTATAGTAGGAAATATTAGTGGAGAAAAGGGGCTGAATAACTTGGTTTATGTGGAAAACCAATAAAACTCCAAGACAAGGAATTTGCACCATCTACATAGGGCACCAGCGCCTGCTTGAATAGCAGAGGGTGCCCCGCCTTGGGCTCCCTCTTGCGTGGGTCTTAGAAGCCAGGACAAGTAAGTAGACATGGCGAGGCTCCACGCTCCAGATGGGAATTCAGCCAGAAAAAAAAGAAAATGAGAAAAGACCACACAGGGGAAACCAGTCTTTCCAGGAACTGGTCCGTTTTCTTTATTTTCCAGGTTTGTTTATATACTTTTTGTTATACATAGAGATAGAATGCAAAGTCACGCGGGGTCAGCAGACCTGACCTTTATCAAAATCAGGTGCTTCATATAAATGTATACAAAAGTCTTAGGGGCTTTACATCATCTTATGGCCATGAGGCCTGCTGACATTTTATGGCAACCCACTCCAGTATTCTTGCCTGGAGAATCCCATGGACAGAGGAGCCTGGTGGGCTACAGTCCATGGGGTCGCAAAGAGTCGGACACAACTGAGCGACTTCACTTTCACTTTCTTTTCACTTTCTTTCTGATAACGGTCAGTCAGCCAGAAAACTTATGATTCCAGGAGTGAATTTTCTTAAACCAGGCGCCACCCCCCAAAGGCACCAGATAAATTTGCATTCCTATAGGGTGAAGGTGCAGTGGGTTACAATTAAGAAAGGAATTTACTTAGCCTAAGGTTTAACATGATTAATCTTAAAGGTTAATACTTATTTGTCCTATATGCTAGTTGTATTCATTAATGTATATAAGAGCAGGGGATATGGAGACTTAGCAGCAAATATTGGCCCAACAAATGAAAAACCCTTCACCAATATAATTCCTAATCAATCCACTATACTGCTAAGTCACTTCAGTCGTGTCTGACTCTATGTGACCCCATAGATGGCAGCCCACCAGGCTCCCTCATCCCTGGGATTCTCCAGGCAAGAACACTGGAGTGGGGTGCCATTTCCTTCTCCAGTGTATGAAAGTGAAAAGTGAAAGTGAAGTTGTTCAGTCATCTCCGACTCTTTGCGACCCCATGGACTGCAGCCCACCAGGCTCCTCCGTCCATGGGATTTTCCAGGCAAGAGTACTGGAGTGGGGTGCCATTGCCTTCTCTGACCCACTATACTATACTAATAATTTTCTAACTTCTCAAAAGAATCTGTATTTAGAAAGTTTAAAGCATCTCGTGCCTCTCACGGTTGGGAGGCTGTGAACAATCACATGTTGCTGGACGAGTCTGTCAGGCAGGCTAGAGAAATTTCAGAGGAGTTTGTAAGTTAAAATACTCTTGTCATGCCCAGGAATTTTTATTAACTGGAGCTGTAAGTTAACTCCTTCTCCAAGAGAGGTGGTGGAGGACAGCCCCCCGTAAAGTCAGAGGTGTAGGTGAAAGCATAAAGCCATAAAGTAGGCAGACTCTGGTTTTGGGGGTAGATGCTCAAGACCAAGGGGTCTCCTGAGGCTTGATCCTGCCTTTGCATATGCCGAGCCTCCTTCCTCATGACCTTTGCCATGGGTGGAGTTCCTCACACTGGCTCCTGGCAGAAAAATATGATAATGCACGTCTATTTTACTTTTTGGCTTCCTATATGTAATTCTAGATAAATATATATCTATGTATATTATAATTAGAGAGATAATATAGGTATCTTTGGACAGTGCCTGACATGATTATGTGCCCAATAAATAGTATCTGTTATTAGTTAATACCATTATATCATAGGACATCAACTTCCAGCTTGTACTCATAAGGCCATCGTATAAATACTATGTCTTGTTCTGGGCAATTTGTTTTAAGAGTAATACCTATAAAATAGAATGTGACTTGCTTGGGTAATATGTTGGTATCCACTTCCTATCATACCATGTGCAAGTCATATAGCCCTTTGTTGAAGATGTTCCATGAGTGATTTGAAGGAAGACCCTTGGCCACTAAGATTTCAAGTATTTCAAGGTTGCTCAGGTGGAAAATAGATTAAACTCAGTGTTTGATAATCAGGCAGTGCAGTTATGATGAAAGATAACATGTCTGTGTAATTATGAATTAGTGTTTAACTTATAAAAGTGTTCCTCATTGGACAATAAATTATATGGTTACCCCATATCTAGATTAAATTAGTAATAATGCAGAAGAGGCACATTTAAATTAACCATGGGACAAATGTTTAAGTATTTGAGGTCTTGAATGATGAAATAGGTTTCCTTTTTAAATTATGAGTTGATGTTACTGGAAATATTCAGTTTGATTCAGGACAATGACTTAATGTAAAGGATGATTCATTTATTGGATTGGAAGCTAGATTAGCTGCACATTGTTACATCAGTTACATATAATCTAATATAGAACAATCTGTAAATAGCTTCTTTTGATCTACCTGCTACTTTTCTGTTAAAAAACCAAAATAAAAATTAACCTAGAACTTACATTCCTATTTAAGTCAACTATAAATGCTTTAAATAAATCCAAATGATTTATTTACAAATAAATTAAGCTCCAGCAGAGCCTGAACACACTGGAGATTTGTACTAATATTTTGACATGGCTTTTATTTTTCACAGCTCAAGTAAAAATAGAATACATGTATTTTTTGAAATAGGTAATCTAATATTTTCTACTTCACTTCCTTTTCATCGTCTAATAGTTTCAGGCGGAAAACTTATGATATGTTTACTATACCTCTTCAGACTGAATGACCTAAAACTCATGATATAATCTGAATTATATACCAATATAAACTATTTTTAAGTTTTGGAGCCATAAAGTCTTACTTGCATAATAGACCTGAATGAAATCTACTTTCATATTACTATTTCCCCCAATGTGTATTTTTTGTTATTCAAAACTTGCATTTGAAACTGTGTCAGTTACCAGGAAAATATTTTAGAACTAAAGGGTTACATTTGATGAATGTAGTGACTGCTTACAAATAATCTAGGTGTTATTTTAAAAAGAAAAAAAAAAGAACAATGAGCTTGTTTTCTTTTTACTTTTTACTGCCTTCACTGACTTCAGTCACTGACATATTTCAGTTGGGGGAATTATTTGTCTGACGGCGGACCCTGGTGGGCTGCTGTCTACAGCGTCGCACAGAGTTGAACACGACTGAAGCGACTTAGCAGCAGCAGCAAGCTATTTATTGAGTGCCTACTATGTTCTAGTACTATGAGCTAAGCTCATTATTCTATGAGTTGTATGAAAGTTGTGAAGAGTTTTGCTTCACACCCTTTTGCAAATCCTCACCCAATGGAGACAAAGTTCCTTCCCAGTATTCCTGCATCACGTGATGCTCCCCTATTGTTATTGATTATGAATTTAACAGGCAGTGAGTGTGTCTGTCAGCAAGGAGATCCAACCAGTCCATCCTAAAGAGAAACAGTCCTGAATATTCATTGGAAAGACTGATGCTGAAACTGAAACTCCAATACTTTGGCCACCTGATGCAAAAAACTGACACATTTGAAAAGACTCTGATGATGGCAATGATTGAAGGAGATTGAGGAGGAGGGGACAACCGTGGATGAGATGGTTGGATGGCATCACCGCCTCAATGGACATGAGTTTGAGTAAACTCCAGGAGTTAATGATGGACAGGGAGGCCTGGCATAATGCAGTCCATGGGGTTGCAAAGAGTCAGACACAACTGAATGACTGAACTGAACTGAACTGAACTATGTCTCCAGGGAGAGGCATGGCAGACTAGAGATGGTAGAGATGAAAAGGTCCATGCTGGTTTAAGTAGGAAAAGCCTCCACTCAGCCAGGGGTACTCCCTTTGGAGCCCACCATGGCTGGGCATTAGGACAGTGTTCAAATCTACAAGCTTGATCTGCATCCATATTCTGTGTGGTCTCAGATGCCTCTCAGGTCACCTGACATCGCTGACATGTGCTCCAGGTTCCCCACCATTGCTTTACAATCTGGCACTTTGTTACAGTCATACTTCCCTAGAGTCCTAACTGCTACCTGCCAACACTGAATTTCCTTCCAAATCAATTTCAAACTCTACCTTCTTTATTTGATCTCCCCATATATTTATTCCTTTCTCTCTTTGAAGTATTCCGGCACCACTTGGAGTTTTTCTTCTGGTATCATGGCATTGTATATTTTATTCTGATTAGTGATGTTCTTAACTAATTCTGCATACTATCCCATGGAGCTTCTCAGGTGGCTCACTGGTAAAAAGAAATCCATCTGCCAATGCAGGTGGCGAGGGTTTGATCCCTGGGTTGGCATGATCCTTTGAAGAAGGAAAACAGCAATCCTCTCCAGTATTCTTGCCTGGGAAAACCCCATGGACGGTGGAACCTGGAAGGCTATAGTCCATGGAGTCACAGAGAGTTGGACACCAATGAGAGACTGAACAACAGCATACACACATATATATAATTGAAAAATGATTTATAAAATACTTACCTTTACTATATGTGAGAATTTTAATATTTTTCCTCACCTATTATTTTCTGTCTTATTTTATTTAGAAATAAAACAATGCTGATTGCAGCTCACTGGACTGATTTCATAATACATCAGTGCACTGAAACTTATATTAGAAAAACACTGGTTTAGTAAGTGTAAAAGGTGTGTCACACAAGCAGTCAATATCTTTATGATTGGGTCGAGATGACTTCAGAATATTATTGTTTCCATACAATTAACAATAGATAGCTGTAGTATGAAGAGATCATATTTTATCAGACTTCTCATTTAGAATCACAGGTTTAATTTCATGATCTTCATCAGTTATTAATTGTTAAAAAGAGTCTAAAATCTCATCACTGGCAGATGAAAGCAACATTTTCTTAAGTATTGTTGTTGAGTTGCTAAGTCACATCTGACTTGTTGTGACCCCATGGAATGCAGCATGCCAGGCTTTCTTGTTCTTCTTCTTCCTCTTTGCTTTCATAGGTATAATTACATGAGAAATCACTCTTTCAAGCATTGTATAAACTTTTGATTTCCTTTCCCTTGAGTAGAATTCTGAGTCAGCTACTGAGATGAAGGCAATGGTCAGATTTAGACAATGGCAGTGGGTTCTTATTGAAGACTGTGGAGTGTGGGACAGTTACAACTTTGACAACTGATTTATATGTACATGATGGTATATTAAAAAGAAACCAGGTAAAATCAAGCTCCTTTTCCTGTTCATTAGAGTACCTGTCATTGAAAGAGTTCACTGTGTGTATATCACCTAAAGATTAATAAGAAAAGAAGTATAGTTTCTGAATTGAAGCTACGGGTATATTTCATTTTTTAAAGCACTCAGTACAGAGCCACAAATCATGTTAACATTCCAAGGAAAAGTTTAAAATGTTTTGAAAATTCTAAAGCATTATGGGTATTGCAGTTTAATTCATGATTATCAAAATTGGGATGAGATTTGTGGTCCATTTTTTTTATTGAAATGAAAGCTAAAGTCTAAAAATTATGTAGAATACAGTATTACTTTTGCTTTAATGGTACTTTAAAAATAATCTCAGTGGAAATGTCTAGATAAAACATAACTGTTTTTATATTTGTACTTGGAATAATAAAAAAGCCATTATGTCATATATGGGAATGCTTTTAATTATAATAAAATAATAATGTAAGGCTAACCAAATGTACAGATTAATTTTTGATATGAATATTTAGATCTACCCTTTATGAGGTTACATAGGACAGATTTAATTATTGATAAATCAAATAGTTAATGAAATTGAACTCACGCTTATCATTTTTAAAGGTGACACATAATTGCCAGAATAGTTGCAAACCATGATCATCAAAATTCAACATAATATCCAGACTGTTCAGTGAAGTTACAAATACCCAGCTTGTTACTCTATAATTAACAAAATGTATTTTATTTAGTTTCCAAGTATATGATAATACTTCTCAAAAAATAAATTACAGTGGTTTAAATCCTAAAGTGAGTTGTGTTAATTTGGTGTCCTTATTATAGATTAAAATATTGATAGATTATAAAACACTTCATGTGGCATTTGACTCTGCAATTTAGGTTAGAATTCCAGTGTCATAGGAACTTGCCAGAGAATAGAGGTTAAAATAGAGGTCCAACTCTCTGCTGTAAATTAGCAAGTACAGAAATGCTGAGACTATCATAAATGAAGGAAGAAAAAATTATGATGTGAAGTCCATTCATTTTCAAGGACATAATCAGGAAAAAATGTATTTTTCCATCATTCATTCACTACATGCCAACATAGGAAGGGTGTGTGTATACGTATGTATGTGTTGAATTGGTTGTTTGTGAGTATGGGTATATCTTTTCTGATGGAAATATTTGGAGTAGTTGAAGGCAAGAGGGATGAGGGAAACTACTTTTAAAATCCAGGTCTGGACAGATCCTTAGCTGAGCATAAAGATAGAATTCATTGCAAATGTTCTGCCTTCCAGGTATAACCTTTTAGTTTTGAAGAGTAGACTGTCCTCCTTAAGCCTTCCATACTATTTCCCGAAAGTGTGCTAGCTAGATCTTTCAAAGAAGCTGCCAGTGACCTGCAGAAAGACTGGGCAGGAAAGAGGCACAGCAAAATTAAGTTTCATCTCCTCCCCATCCTTTATGACCAGTGTCACCAGCCCTTGGGCTCAATCTGCAATACTTAAAACTGCAAGTACTCTGGGAAGATATAAGTAAAACAGTAGCAAGCAGATCAGATCCTCTGCATTGAAATGCTTACTTTGTACCTGAAACTAAGCCGAGTGTGGGTTTTGTTTGGTTGTTTTTGTTGTTGTTGTTGTTTTTTGTAGTTATTAGGGTTAAAGGAGGGAGGGTCTGGGCTATAGGTGAAAGATAACGGGTTAGGGAGCCTAAGAGTGAGCTGTCTGACTATTGAAAACTTTTCTTATGCAATCACTTATTCATTTTAAGATGCTTTGTATGGAGCTTTGACATATTATTTATCTCTTTCTCTCAATCTCTCTGACAGATACACAAATACACATGCCACTGATGTCACCTTTTGGTTTTCAAATCCTTGGTCAACTTTTTTCTTTAGAAAAACCATAGTCTTTTTATATTAATGGCTTTATTATTACTATTCAGGAAGTTCACTGTATGAATTTGCTTCTTGCTCCACCACAGAAGTGATCACTTAGAGTATGTCCTTGCTGAAGACACTCAATGAAGGAGTTTGTTACGCATTCATTTCTAAGGCTCCCTCCTCTCCTCTGGTGTTTTGGATCTCCACACCCTTAGATCTAACTTCTGGAGAAGGCAATGGCACCCCACTCCCGTACTCTTGCCTGGAAAATCCCATGGACTCAGGAGCCTGGTGGGCTGCAGTCCATGGGATCGTGAAGATTCGGACACAACTGAGCAACTTCACTTTCACTTTTCACTTTCCTGCATTGGAGAAGGAAATGGCAACCCACTCCAGTGTTCTTGCCTGGGGAATCCCAGGGACGGCGGAGCCTGGTGGGCTGCCGTCTGTGGGGTTGCACAGAGTCAGACACGACTGAAGCAACTTAGCAGCAGCAGCAGCAGATCTAACTTCACAGAGAATCACTTCTGCCTTAAAATGTAGGCTTTACACTCTGATCTACAATAAGATGCAGAAGTGATGTTTCTTTTCATTGTGGTCTATAAAATGTAGAAATTGCCTGGGTTCTAGTCAATTTGAGACAATCGGTGGGCAATTGACTAGATCACGCGTTGATCTGACTTGGCAGTTATTGTGTCCAAAACCTCAAATGCTATAAAACTGTCAGTCTCCTTATACATTTACATTCAAGGCGTAATAGACTTTATTCTCCTGTCAAATATTTTTTGATTAGACAGCGAATTATCAGACACTATGTCAGATTTGTAATGTTCTCTATGACCATGTTAACATAAATGTTATTTTCCTAGACAAAGTGAGTTACTGTGTATCACTCCTCAGAAAATATTTTAAAACTAAACTACAATGTAACAGCCCAGAAAAAAAGAATGTAGTATTAACACTGTTAGAGGCTTTCTTTAAATGTCCAAAACTTGATATGTGCACCACAAAAATGATTCAAATAAAGTTAATATGATCAACATTGCCAGTCAATCGAGGACATGGGTTCAGAAGCCTGGATCCAAGCTCCTCCATCATTTACTTGGGTATATTATTTCCATGTACTTCTTTTTGTGACATAGTAATAGTAACTAGCTCCTTGGGCAATTGTTAAGTTTAAGTAAAGCATACACACACAAACACACACAAAAAAACAGTGGCTAACAGATAGCAAGCATGTACCCTAAAGGAGCTGTAGTTATTTTCAGTATTAAATAAATACTTGTATCCAGAGTTCCCAAACAGTGAAATAAGTACAAGAGTCAATCCAGAATTTATTTTTCAAAGTAAAGAACATAATTGTTTGATTTTATGCTTTATTTATTCATTCTAAAGAGAGTGCAGTAGAATATCTCTTTGTAAAATACTAAAAGCAAAGAAAAACGTGTTTATTGAAGCATGATACTTTTTGTTTATAAAATTAAAATAATTACCAAAGACAGAATATTTTTCCTAAATAGAGTGAAGAGTCTTGTCATTGTGTTTTGCTTTTCTATTTCCTCTTGCTCAAGTTTTCTTTTTTTCCCTGAACATACTTGGCTTGATGATCTGTTTTCTATTCATACAATTGCTTCATTATTTACCATCTAATTTAATAGTGTATTATCCATCATGATATCAGTGGCATGGATAAGGTCACCGATTCCCCAGGCATTTTTGCAGATTTGGCTGAAAACAGAACAGAGATTCAAATGTTTTACAACATTGTATGATTTTTGTTTACTTTAAAAATGTTCTCAAATCTCCATTTCCTAGGAAATCAATGTAGGCCAATAAAATTTTCCCATGTTGGAATCTAGTTGGTATGCTGCTTAGACTTTAACCCCACCTAGGTTTTCTTTCAAAGTATCAAGAGTCATTTTACTTACAAATCACAATCACATGACTTATCAAATAGTCTTAAAATTAGCATAACTGAATGTTGTCTAAAGTTAGCCTCTCAACCTGATAGGAAACTACTTGATCCTCTAAGATTAAAGCATTAATCTCTTGATTTCTATATTGATTCCTTTTGCTGAAAAGATTGATGCCATCATTTTTTTTTATCACATTTTCCATAAGACATTTAATGAAAAAGATAAAGTGATGCCACATGGTTTATATGGATTCACCAAACGCCTTTTCTTCGTTGTCCCTAACCATTCTGCTGTTAACAGCCTGTTCCACAAATGCTGTTACACACATGACATGCCTTCCAATGCAGTTAACTCTTTATCACATAGATTCCCCTGAAATTTCTGGAACAACATGTTATGTATGGGGACCTTAATCCATGCATTTATATAATCTGCTGTGTGACACGGGAATATTCACACAGGGATGTTCTGAGTACAAAGACAGCCCAGATTTCACATTGTCTCCTGATTTTCTTTCTAAGCCTATTCATTTATTACATCTGGTCCTCAATTTCCCCATCAGTAAAAAGAGGAAAGAAAAATAAAATCAGCTATTTATTCAGTCATTAGCAGTGAATAAATGAGCTAACGTGGATAGTGTATTGTCCTGGTGCATGAGTATGTGTGTGCTCAGTAGCTCAGTCCTGTCTGACTCTTTGTGACTCCGTGGACTACATCCCACCAGGCTCTTCGTCCATGGGATTTTCCAGGCAAGAAGACTGGAGTGAGTTGCCATCTCCTTCTCCAGGGTATCTTCCCAACCCAGGGATTGAACCCGCATCTCCTGTGCCTCCTTATTGTCAGGCTGATTCTTAACTACTGACTCACCTGGGAAGCCTGACCATTTCAAATATAAACACATAAACATGTTTGTATGTAAAAACATGCCATCTGTGCTTTAATTGCTTAAAAGACTAAAGAGAAATCTGTCTCTTTAGTTTAAGTTTCATTATGTTTTGGAGAACAGGTAAGAGATTGAATTAAAATTGTTTGGAAAAGCTTTTCTATCCTCACTTTTTTGTTAGTATAAATGCAGCTAATTGGCTCATTGTATAAATATAACAATATTAATTTGAATTATTATGTAGTTTAGAATATAAATTCTTAACTAGGGAATTATAATAAATGTGGGAGAAGAGGATATATTGAATATTTTAATGACAATTTATCAGAGGTGAGCAATTATGAAATTATTATTATTTTTTTTTACCAATCAAGGGAAAGTTGTTTGTGTCTTATATGTCATTAAAACACTAATAACAGTTTTTATTTTTTTTCAAGTAGAAACAATTGCCTGAAACTTTACATTGGGTAGAAACACATCTGGTAGAAAAATCAACTTAGTTTCCGTGTTTAAGGTTCTTGTTAGATTTCTAAACATTTCCTCAAGTTATGAAAGTTGAAGAAACAAATTATAGAGGGTAAGAAAAATGCTTCCTAATAGTAGCATAAAATGTTAGATGGATCCTTCAAATATAACTAGTAAGTGCACAGGCAAGAACCATACTAAATAATATATCCGTCATTTCTTGAAATAACATGTGTTCCCTTAAAATACCATTTTATGAATACCCAGAGATGAAAGAAACACAAACCACAATTCCCACAACCAATCTGAGAACACACTCATGGGGTATGTAGGTCTAGTCATGAACTTTCAACACCATTAACTTGCTCCCTCTTCTTTTTTTTTTTTGAATCATAAGTAATTATTAACTTTAGTAAAATACCTCTCATTATTCTCCTGTGTATGATCACTTAACCAAAAGGAAATAACACATCATTGTCAACTTCCATAGTTACAGTTGTTGTTTTTTTTTTTCCCCCTGAGATGGACTGAAAGTTTTAACCTCTCTTGAATTACATTCACTTAAAATTTTTTTCTAATAATCTTATGTGTCGAATGGGAACTGTTTAAAAGCCATACCAGAATTAAAATTATACTTAGGCCACACAAGAAGAACACAGAACTTTTGGGAGGTAACATCAAGGATGGAGGGAAGTCAGGAAAGAAAAAAAAAAAATCCTATTGAACATATAGAGTTCATCATTCTTGAAAGCAATTTTTATTGGAATGTAGTTGCTTGGTTTCCCTGGTGCTCAGTAGGTAAAGAATCAGCCTGCAGTGCAAGAGACCACCTGCAATGCAGTAGACCCAGGTTCAGTCCCTGGGTCAGGAAGATCCCCTGCAGAAGGAAATAGAAACTCTCCAGTGTTCTTGACTGGAAAATCCCACGGACAGAGAAGCTTGGCAGGCTCAGAATCATATACATGTTTCAGCCGGATATACACACACATATTCAGCCATGCATATACATATACCCTCTCCCTTTTGGCTTTCTCTCCCATTTAGGATACCACGACGATGTATTAAGTAAAGTTCCCTGGGCTATGTCAGTAGCGTATATATGTCCATCACAACCTCCCAAGGCCTCCTACCCTCCTTCCCTCTTTGGAATGTATACATTTGTTCCCCACGTCTGTATCTATTTCTCTATTCCTGCTTTGCAAATAGAGTCATCCTATTTTCGGTGTTCAATGTGACTCTTTATAATGGTTTGTCAAGTTTTTACTTACTGAGATTTTACTTACAGAAGTTTTAGAGTTAGAAAGAAGATTAGATACAGATTCCAGGAGCTTTCAGATACCTTTCCTAGCTGTGTAAACCTTTAAAAAATGAACTCACTAAGCTCTGTGAGGGGCTTTGGTCTGCCTTTATGATCTCTGTGCCCTCAGCGGCTAGAAAAATTCTTGGCACAAGAAAGTGCTCAATTAATATGAATTGAAAAAAAATGAAACAGATGCAAACAGGTACAAGCAGCTTTTTCTTCTTTTTTTCTGGTGAGAGCAGTGACAGTAGAGGTCAGCAACCCTCTTAGGCCCTTAAGAAGCACCTTGGACACGCATGGGCTTCTAGGCTCTGTGATGCCATTTGTTGTCACTGAGATTGATTCTCTCATTTTATGTAAAGAAGAGTGGAGCTCAGTTCTCCCAGAATCCCTGGTCTCAATGTATTTTTCTTCCCAGGTGGCGCTAGTGGTAAAGAGCTCACTTCCAGTGCAGGAGACATAAGAGACACGGGTTTGATCCCTGGGTCTAGACGATCCCCTGGAGGAGGGCATGGCAACCAACTTCAGTATTCTTGCCTGGAGAATCCCATGGACAGAGAAACCTGGTAGGCTACAGTCCATAGGGTCACAAAGAGCAGGGCGCGACTCAAACGACTTAGCACATAGAACATGTATAAACATGACCTACGGCATTCTGATAGGTCATTTTCTTTTCAGAGAAATTATTCTAGGAAGACAAATTATAAAAGAAAATGGCCTATACCCCATTTAATGTAATCTTCGTGATCATTGCAGATTCCATGATAATTTATGTATTCAAAATGAATACGTTATTCTTTTTTAAAAATTAGTTGTCTTTTTCTATACATATATATTTTTCATGATATTGTAGTTAAACATAGGAAGTAGCTTACTGCTCATTTACTGTTAAAAATAGATTTCTATTTTACATAAAAAAATTTAATCTTGTTCTGGCTCCTTAGGGAAAAAAATCAAAACAATATACACACATAAATATATTTGGCAAGTTAACGTTTACCTTTTTTGCATCTAAAGTAAGCTGGCAGGCGGGGGTGGGGTGGGTTTAAAAATAAAAAATAAAAAAAAAATAAAGTAAGCTGGCTGACATTTATAAATTATCTATTTAATTGATTTATTTCCATAGTCATCCCTTTAAAAATTTTATTGAGCATAGAATCCTATATTTGTATATTTTGGGCTTCCCAGGTGGTACAGTGTTAAACAATTCCCCTGCGCATACAGGAAATGCAAGAACCATGGATTCGATCCCTGGGTCAGGAAGATACCCTGGAGGAGGAAATGGCCACCCATTGCAGTATTCTTGCCTGGAAACTTCCATGGACAGAGGAGCCTGACAGGGTACAGTCCATGGGGTTGCAGAGAGTTGGACACAGCTGACCACACACGTGGTTATTATACATGTATGCCTATGCATAAATATATGTGTGTATATGTGTGTATACATATGCATGTATATATCTTAGTAAAATAAATAAAAATTACAGGCACGGTCCTAGAAAAATCATAGGTTGATAAACTGATCGTAAAAAATAGTATCAATCAAGAATTATACAGCTAAATTCTTGCCTAATAGAAATCTCTCAGTGAAATCAATGAGGCTCACATACTCATCTCAATTGGAAGAGCTTTCATTGTACTGGGCTTAGGAGAGAGTAGCAAAAGTACTTTGATAAAATGTATAATTAGGGAGGCGAAGATCAAGGCTTTAAACAGAAGGCTTAGCAAAACAGATGTCCAAGGAGCCTTAGTAAACCCAACCTCTTTAATTACCCTTTGGCTGAAGGAAGTTTGAAAATTCTTGCCTGGCAATAACCACAAGTCTGTTTTACTCTCAAAATGACTTGACAGTTGTACCATGCTCCAAATATTTTAATTAACTACACTAGGATTTAGTGAAAATGTTTCAGTATTAGCACCATCAATGGAAAAATACCAGGGCATGTTTAAAAATTAAGATGGACAAGGATTTATGGATTTGAGTAGTAACAAATCTTTCATTATCCACGCTGTATCCTTTTGAAAGAGGGCTGATTTGTACAGTGTTTTTACGAGGTAATAGGCAGAGTTTGAATTATGGGCATCTGAGTTCTGCTAAGAAACTTCATCATCTAAGGAATAGTTTAAATGCATCGAATGTATGGCTAAGTCATCCTGCTTCCTGTTTTTCCATTAATGATTCAGACATTGACCACGTGGATTATTATAACAAAGGAGAACTTTGTTTCACAGATCTAAAACTGAATGCATGTAGCAGATAATTACAAGAGCCAGGAAAAGTTTATATTCCTTAAATGCCTTTGTAAAAAGCCATCCTGCAGGTTAGTAATGCTGATTTCTTTTGGTTTTCAGTACAGACTACTTTCGGTGGGTGTGGCTGTGTGTGTGTTTTATTACAATGTATTTCTTATGTTTTATGTTTTCACAGTACAGCAGTGTGTGTCTCTTTTAATATAGGGCTTGACAATGCCATTGTTTTATGTTGTTGTTTAGTCACTAACTTGTGTCCAACTCTTTATAACTCCATAGGTTGTAGCCCACCAGACTCTTGGGGTTGTTGTCCATTGTTTTATAAAATTACTGAATTACATATTCTGTGAACGCACAGTCACTAAGTCGTGTCCAACTCTACAACCCCATGGACTGTAGCCCGCCAGGCTCACCTCTGTTCATGGGATTTTCTAAGCAAGAATACTAGAGTGGGTATTTCCTTCTCCAGGGGATCTTCCTGACCCAGGAATTACATATTAAATACCTTCCAAGTATTACTATCATGTCCTTGATACAGAACAGATAAGAATATTACTTCTGCATACAGGATATATTTCATACTTAAAGATTTCCTAAACTGCTGATTTATCATACCATTCAGAAGGATGTTAAACCTTTTTAAACCATGAACTTCCGTCTTGAATCTCTTCCATAGCCAGACTTTACATCGTTTTGAAATTTCCTAAATAAGATATTCTCGACTAAGATATATGACATTTCTATTCTTCTCTTTCTGCGATACAGTTTTGTCCAGCAGTGGAGAAACCAACCATTTTAATTGTCACAATTGAGTCAGTGTTGACTGATTAGCACATTGTTCTCATTGCAGCATATGGCTAGCTCATAATTAACTGGAAATAATTCAGTGGCCTTGTTTAGCTCTAAATCAAGTAAAAGTTCTACTTGGAGGCAGCCATGGCTGACATAATTTACGATGGTAATAATATTGCATTTTAAATCATATCAGTTCATTTCCTCTTTGGCATTTTTTTTCCCATCAAGCCCCATTTCTTTAGCTATAGAAATATCTCTAAACCACATCTGTGTGAGTCTAGCTCATAATAAACTTTTTAAATAAAGTGTACAAAATGTGTTTTTATTTATTGAAAAGATGTTTTCAGTTACCATTAAGTTCATTGTTGGTCTAATGTTAGCAGCTTAAACATTTGAAGCTGTTCTTTGGAAACCAGACGCCCCTCCAAATTTTTAAAATCTAGTAGATTCTTCATTTTATTGTGGTTTTCCCAAACAACTGTTGATTGCTCAAAGCAGAAAGCCCTTTGATGAGTAAACGGTTGGTCAGAGTGCAAAGAGTGGGTTAGTAGCTATTTTCCTTGGAAATAACCAGTCTTCCACTCCCACTCATCTCCTCCTGCCATCTTAGACCTTTACTTCATATACTGCTGACAACTGCACATCCTTCACTTATTTATGATTTGATGAGTCAGTGTTGTTTTTCATCTCACTGGGCTGTACTCCTCTATGTTATCTTTTCCCCCCATATAATTTTTTAAAAAAGTGTTTATTGAACAGTAGCTTCCCTGTGCCTCTTCCTTTATTTAAGGCTATATTTGATGAATAAATTAGAGTGGCCGTTCATTTCAAGAAATATTTT
The DNA here is from genome assembly GCA_006410675.1 of Oreotragus oreotragus. NCBI lineage: Eukaryota > Metazoa > Chordata > Mammalia > Artiodactyla > Bovidae > Oreotragus > Oreotragus oreotragus. The sequence goes on along the minus strand of SJYX01013551.1, from coordinate 402,942 downwards.
ATTTCTTGCTGTATGAATGGGGCTTCCCAGGGGGCACTAGCAGTAAAGAATCTGCCTGACAGTGCAGGAGATGCAAGAGAGGTGGGTTTGATTCCTGGGTTGGAAAGATCCCCTGGAGTAGGAAATGACACCCCACTCCAGTATTCTTGGCTGCAAAGTTCTATAGGCAGAGGAAGTTGGCAGGGGGCTGCAAAGAGTCAGACATGACTGAACGAATGAGTGCATGTGCATGCGCACGCGTGCGCACACACACGTGCAATCAAATAGGGTGGCTCCAGAGGAAGGAGGGTGAGATTGGTTCTCTGCTCTACATAATTACTCAAGAAACCGGCTGCCTAGGGCACCTTGTCAATGATGTGGAATTACTATTTTACACATCCTCTCTAGGTTCACCTTAAGAAGGGCTTCCTGTATCTTTAACTGCAGTGCCCAGAAATGGTCCATGGCAACTTACTCACAGCTCTTTGGCCTGGACTATTCACTTGACCTCCACCTTATTTTAGGGGAGGCTGAGAGACCTGGCGACGCATGGAATATTTTCTAAGCACTGTCTTCCTACATTCCTTGTGTAGCTTATAATTTTATTAAAGTAAAACCATAAAATGGGATTACCCATAATGAAATTTGTGGGAGTCTTGTTTCCCAGTCTTGACTGATAAGTAACATTACTTGGGTGTGTCCTCCAAAATGAGAATATTTGTCCATACCCCCAAAACCTACCAGATCAGATGATTTCTTGGTGGAGCTTTTCGAACAGGGATTAACAAGTTTCCATGTGATTCTTATTAGACAACAACTTTGGAAAACCAGTGTAAGTTTGCTCAAAAAACAGTTCCAGAGTAAAATGAGAAGCAAATACACCTTGCTGATGTCACACAATCACATGTGTCACAATCACGATAGAACTCTCACAAATATTTCTAGCAGTATTAATTGCTAACATTTGTTCAGAACTTAACCATGGCCCAGGCACTGTGCTCAGGTTCTTAATGCCTAACGGCTCACAAATCGGGCTCTGTGACGACCACCACTTGACCAGTGAGGAAAATGAAGTTTTAAGAAGGCTAAGTAAAATTTGTTCAGAGAGACAGGAAGGAGAAATAAAGTGGCATCAGTGGTGATGAAGTTGCTTGCCAAAGCAGGAGTCTTAAGAGATGGGAGTTCGATCCCTGAGTCAGAAAGATCGCCTGGGTTGAGAAAGGAATGGCAACCCATTCCATTTTCCTTCCCAGTGCATGGCAGTTAAGAGACAAGGATTCGATCCCTGAGTCAGGAAGATCACCTGGGCTGAGAAGGGAATGGCAACCCATTCTGTTTTCCTTGCCTGGAAAATTCCATGGACAGAGGAGCCTGGAGGGCTACAGTCCACGGGGTAGCAAAGAGTCGGGCACAACTGAAGTAACCTAACGTGCACAGGCAAGGAAATCTTGTTCAAAGAGCCAGGAAGGAGAAATCAACATTATATAGTTTCAATGGGTCCAGAAACAGTTTTAGCGTCTCTCTCTCTCTCTCTCACACACACACACACACACACACTCATACGCACACAGGCTTTCATCCTCACGTTAGAGACTTAGAGCTAGATGGTTTTTCTGAATGATCCCCCTCCTGTCCCCCAGCCCTAGTGACTGAGGCTTTTTAATAATATTTATTTCTTCTAATAAATATTCTAGACGTTAATATTCTCCAATTTAACACTGAATGAACACTAACTCTTGATTTACTACGTGAATACAAGAAATTTATCTTTTTTTTTTTTTTCTCTTTCTACTGTCTTCCAGACATAGACTCTTCTCAGAGCATAAATGAGGGAAATTGCCAGTATAGTGAATTTTCTCCCACTGTCCTTTTCTGATCCAAGAGCTGGTGGTGGGGGAGCTCCTGGGAGATCCAGTGATTTGCAACAACAGCAAACATGAGGCGCTCTCTTAAAATAATACAATCCATAGGAAGAAACAGATTGCCTCATTTTAAAGTACATTTGAAACACTGAGGCTTTGAGGAGGCTGTAGTATTTTTGAAGAACATTTTCATTTCAAAAGGAGGGCTTTGTATGTCTGAATTTCAATCTCTCTTATCTTGAACTCGGTTTCACAGAAGAAGCACTAAGAGCTATTTCTTTGTGAATGGAAATGCAGGATGAAGAAAGGAGAGTAAAACTCAGCTTCCTTCTGATTGTCCTATAAAAGTACACACGTAATAATTAATAAAAAAATAATTATCTGGCAGGTGTGTAGTGCTTAGAGAAAAACCACATGTATAAAGTTACACTCACATAAATAATACATTAAGGTAATGAACCTGTTAATAGCACCTGATAACCAGATGTGTAGAAAATGAGCCAAACCTTACTATGAATGGCTTAACAAAAGGTAAATCAACACATCAGTATTCCTTATCATCACAAAGTAGTTCTTTTAAATAAGCTAAGAACTGAGAGCTGGCCACATATGTGTGTGTGTGTGTGTGTATAAATATATGGAGATAAACCTATTCATAAAGCATAACTGAAAGCTAGGGGATTTCCAGAAAAAAAATTTAATCCTAGGATTGAGATGAAGTGATAGAATTTAAGTTGCTAAGTATCATGTGATTGGAGGGAGGCTGGAACTCTGAGGGAAGGTGATTTGAGCAGAATACTTTCTTCACATTATTTTATTCGTGTTTTGTGGTTTATAGTTAAACTACTTAAACATTCTGCTTGAAATTTTCCTTATTCTGTATAAAAGAAAATGCATTGTGTGAAAATTTTACAAGGAGTATAAGATATCATTTACCTGTATTCAGCTCTGCTTTTTTATTTCACTCTAAGTCCATCTAGTCAAAGCTATGGTTTTTCCAGTAGTCATGTATGGATGTGAGAGTTGGACCATAAAGAAAGCTGAGTGCCAAAGAACTGATATTTTTGATCTTGGTGTTGGAGAAAACTCTTGAGAGTCTCTTGGACTGCAAGGAGATCAAACCAGTCAATCCTAAAGGAGATCAATCCAGAATATTCATTGAAAGGACTGATGCTGAAGTTGAAACTCCAGTACTTTGGCAACAAAGTGATGCAAAGAACTGACTTATTGGAAAAGACCCTGATGCTGAGAAACATTGAAGGCAGGAGGAGACGGGGACGGCAGAGGATGAGATGGTTGAATGGCATCACCAACTCAATGGACATGAGTTTGAATAAGCTGTGTGAGTTGGTGATGGACAGTTGGTGATGAATTGCAAAGAGTCAGACACAACTGAGCGACTAAACTGAACCGAAGTATATATGGGGAGAGAAATTTTAAAGGAGACATATTATTTCTTCTGTGATAAAGATGCAAGTTACTTTGGGCTTTTCATTAGAAATAGAAGAAATTTCAAAATGGAGATGTTATATCTGCAACTTAAGCCTGAAGATTAGAAAGAAAAAAGTGATTAAATAGTACTTTCGTTGCTCAGCCACTGTGTATGAAAATAAGGACTCTTAAATGTCTGAAGTCCTTTTGGACTACGATGTCCTAACTTACTGTGTTCTCAGATCTTGAAATTATCAGTCCTTGTTCTGAGGGCCTTCTCCTCTCTCAGATTGGAAGGTGCATCCCTGTCTCTGTTTCCTGGCGTCAACCCAGGGCTTCTGGCTGCCTCTTGCCCTATGCCCAGCCTCCCCTCTGCACAGGAGATGCTGTTCCAAACTTGTCCACTGCATGTTCTAGCAATTTGACTGGAAGTTTATAAAACATGCCCGGTTTCCGATTCTTTCGCCAAGCCCTCACACTGAAATTCCTGGGAGAGTAAAAACAGCAACCAGAGCACTGTGCAGTGAATACCATACATAATTTTTAAGGCAAACAGACTCTTTCTCTGCCGGGTTTCAGCATTGTCTTTGGAGGACTTAGTACACCTTGACAATTTTTCTCCACTTAGAACATGGGGCCCCCTGGTGAGATTAGCCTGGATTTATAGGAAGGCACTGTCTCCTTCATTATCCAATCTCTGTCTCCTTTGCTTCACTTCATAATAGTAATAGTTTCCTAAAAGGTAAATACAGCTAGTTCTGTTATGTATTTCAAAAGTGTGATTTTCTTTGTCCCCAAATGATGGCTATATCAGGGGGAAACTTGAATATACTGACAATTTTGAATTTGCTTATGCAGCAGCAGCAGTATGCAGAATTTCACCTGCTGGAAACAATCTGTGCCTGTGTGTACTGAGTCCCTCTGTTGTATCTGATTCTTTGCAACCCCATGGACTGTAGCCTGCCAGGCTTCTCTATCCATGGACTTCTCCAGGCAAGAATACAGAACCGGGAAGTCAGTTCCTTTCTCCAGGGGAGCTTCTGAATCCAGAGGTCTAACCCCAGGTCTCCTGCATAGCGGGCAGATGATTGTCTACTGTCTGAACCACTAGGGAAACACTCTGAGTTTAATGTAAAAAATTTCACCTGAGAGGTGCCCTGTAAGAATATACAGTGTATATGTACACACACACACTCACACTCTCCCCTCAAACCTGGGCTAACTACAGAATTAGTCAGACTTGGTGAAAAATATAAATATGAGACTACTTGTTGCAAACATTTTAAGAATTTCAAAATGGCCACTGCAGAATGTCAAACCAATATGGCACCCTTCTAAGCTTGGGTGTTGAGGGATTGTGTATATGTCACACACCCAGGAAGCTGGCCCTGCCACAGAACCTCAGTTCATCACTTGTGTTATGAGCCACATTCCATCTATACCTCCTGTTGCAACTTTCTCTCCATTTTCAGACAACCTTCCTTCTACCAATTCACAATAACTCACAAGCTGCTCCTGCTGATAACCACATCCACAAGTAAAACTCAGGACGATCTCATAGTAAACTGTTGTTGTTATTTTAATTTTTATTTATTTCTTAAACTGCTCAACATGTGTGATCCGTGCTGGTGTTAATTAGTTCCTGTTATTTTCTATGCGTCATGGTTGAAATGTTTGGCTGTTGTGCACTGAACTTTATTTTTTTCATAAGCCCAAAACTTTTATCACACAATTTTAGAAAGCAAGGTGTTTTTTCTAATACATTTGTCATGTAAAAGCAGAATTGATTATAAAGAAAATAAAAAATTTTATTAAATATCCCTCAACACATGTTAATTGAATAGCAATAGTAGGTATATTTTTTAAGAATTTAATATTCTTGTGGACCTGTGTAAAGATCTGAGGTTTCAGGGTTGTTATCTACACTGAAGTTGCCTCAGATAACGTGTTTTGTAATCCCTCAAATATTCTTGAGCCACAGAGGATTCTTTCTTCATACAACTTTTTAACTTACACTAAGATCAGTATAAGAAAACTCAGCTTACATTGGAATTAAGTTATTTGATCATGTGAATATATCCAAGAGAATGAGAGTACAGTTAATTTATTGGTTGCTTGGGTTTAGGTGGGAGTGCATAGCTGGAAAGCACAGAAATAAAAATGGAAAACTGATCCTTTTTAAGGGGCCGTAAATCAGAACACGAATTCATACTGCAAGATTGTCAAGTGAGAGGGGGATTGCTCTTTCTTTAATCCTCCCTATCATAACCACTTGCATAAAAGAGTTTGATAAAGAGGTGATGAGTAAATGTTTATGGCACTTTAAAAGATGTCATGATTTTATTGAAAAGAATTAAAGAAAGGAAGATGGTAACCTAGAGATTGTTTAGCTCAAGTGCCTCCTTCTACAAATCAGGAAGAGGATGTGAGTGGTTACTTAGCTAGTCATAGGCTAATATGGAACCACAGGCTAAGTCCAATTCTTCTGCATTAGGGTTCCTACATTAGTAACACAGCAGTGCTGCCTTTCTGACCTTCCTCTGGAGAGGTAAGGCAGATGAATCTAGAATGTTTCCCATAGAAATCTGATTCATGCAAACAGACTGCTAAGTAATGTTTAGGATTTGAACCCCAGGTATGATTGATGTTCACAAATACCTGCCACCAGCCACCTAATTTACTGAGGCTCAGTGAAAAATTAAAATGTGGGGCCCCCAATGCTGAAAAATTATTAAGGATTTCAAGATAGTAAGTACTGAGCATTAAGTTGATAAGTACAGAAATTGTGTAAGAATAGGACCTTATGCTGCCTCTCAGGTTCAACACCCTTCAATTTGACCCTGTGAACCTGCACACACATATATAGAAGTCTGTTTTTGAAAAATCATTCTTATTCTCTCAGGGCCCTGATAATAAATGAGTAACTCTAAACGGCCCATGTGGATAAGGCAATGGCACCCCACTCCAGTACTCTTGCCTGGAAAATCCCATGGACCCAGGAGCCTGGTGGGCTGCAGTCCATGGGGTCACCCGAGGCCATGCTCTGAAACAAAAGAAGCCACTGCAATGAGAAGCCCCCATTCTCTGCAATTAGAGAAAAGCCCACACATAATGAAGCCTCAGCACAGCCAAAAACAAAGAAAATTAATTCAAAATGAAGGAACAGATCATTCTAGAGTTCTAGAATGCAGTAGATGAATTTGATGTTTGCCTTTTAAAAATATACACTAATTTTTTACTTCTTGCCAAGTTACTAATAGATGTGGACACTTCAAAATTTAGTTCATTGTCATATTATGCCTTCCCGGTGATGTGATACACAGAAGAGGTCCATAACCTTTTTCTCACAAAACAAAAATACAGTAATATATTAAAACCTTTTATAATTGTTTGCATTATCCAGTCTTTGTTTTACCTGTCCTCTGAGGCAGTTGGGCGAGTAGCCCTTTGTAGCGGAGTGTGCAATTCATTAGAGTAAAAGGTGTCTGACAGTATGTCAGCTCCTTCAAGCTCCCTACAGCAGTAGGGCTGGCCATGAATTACCGCCATGCTTCTTGGCTAAAAGGGCACAATCTGGAAAAAGAAAAGGAGGGCACACTTGGTTAAAGAGTCACTGAGTTAGTTTCTGTCACACTGACCCTCCCTCAGGGCAGGCAGGAAACTTGCTTTGTACTGCTTGGTAGTTCAATCCAAGTCTGCTTAGAAATCATGGGCTCCTANAGGAGGGCACACTTGGTTAAAGAGTCACTGAGTTAGTTTCTGTCACACTGACCCTCCCTCAGGGCAGGCAGGAAACTTGCTTTGTACTGCTTGGTAGTTCAATCCAAGTCTGCTTAGAAATCATGGGCTCCTATCCTTGGGGTGAGCCCTATCTGTGGGCCCTCCGGTGTCCTTTCAGTAACAGATAGCAACTTAAGTTCTGTGGAAACGAATTTCAACTGAAACAAATCCACAAAGTGGAAGAGGTTCTAAAGCAGAGTATGAATGATAAGTGGATGACTCATGGACTCATTTAAGGCATCTACCTTGCGGCCATTGACTGATCTTCGATTCTTGCCTCAATTTTAACCGTAATTATTCAAGAAAACTCAGCTGATTCCCCCTGACCTGGTCTTTTTTGTTTGTTTTTTAAAGCAGGGCGACTCAGCATTCAACAGAATTAACACCTGTGCTTCTAAAGTCTTCAGGGATTCTAGTCGAGAGGTTCTTTGCAGAGAGGTGGAGAATCAGCGGTGCAGCACAAGCGAGACCCCAAAGTGAGAATTCCACCCCTCCTTAGGACTTGATGAGGGAAGCAAAAGTTGCGTCTTGGCCAGGACTGGCCTAAGCCTAGCCTCCAGGGCCATCAACGCCCTGCCGATCGGTGCCTCGGGGTTCCGACGCACCTTGGGACATCAGCCTGGCAGCCTTAGGCGGCAGAGCTCCCTTTCCCCTCCCTAGAGCTGGAGGGCCTCTTCGGGGAGTAGAATTCCGCCGTCGTCCGCACCTGCGGCCCGGGGGAGCTTGCGTGCAGGTGCGGGTGAAGGAGAGAGAGGGCCGGCGGGCAGGCCAGGGGTGGGGTTGAGGGTGAAGTATAAGAAAACTCAGCTTACATTGGAATTAAGTTATTTGATCATGTGAATATATCCAAGAGAATGAGAGTACAGTTAATTTATTGGTTGCTTGGGTTTAGGTGGGAGTGCATAGCTGGAAAGCACAGAAATAAAAATGGAAAACTGATCCTTTTTAAGGGGCCGTAAATCAGAACACGAATTCATACTGCAAGATTGTCAAGTGAGAGGGGGATTGCTCTTTCTTTAATCCTCCCTATCATAACCACTTGCATAAAAGAGTTTGATAAAGAGGTGATGAGTAAATGTTTATGGCACTTTAAAAGATGTCATGATTTTATTGAAAAGAATTAAAGAAAGGAAGATGGTAACCTAGAGATTGTTTAGCTCAAGTGCCTCCTTCTACAAATCAGGAAGAGGATGTGAGTGGTTACTTAGCTAGTCATAGGCTAATATGGAACCACAGGCTAAGTCCAATTCTTCTGCATTAGGGTTCCTACATTAGTAACACAGCAGTGCTGCCTTTCTGACCTTCCTCTGGAGAGGTAAGGCAGATGAATCTAGAATGTTTCCCATAGAAATCTGATTCATGCAAACAGACTGCTAAGTAATGTTTAGGATTTGAACCCCAGGTATGATTGATGTTCACAAATACCTGCCACCAGCCACCTAATTTACTGAGGCTCAGTGAAAAATTAAAATGTGGGGCCCCCAATGCTGAAAAATTATTAAGGATTTCAAGATAGTAAGTACTGAGCATTAAGTTGATAAGTACAGAAATTGTGTAAGAATAGGACCTTATGCTGCCTCTCAGGTTCAACACCCTTCAATTTGACCCTGTGAACCTGCACACACATATATAGAAGTCTGTTTTTGAAAAATCATTCTTATTCTCTCAGGGCCCTGATAATAAATGAGTAACTCTAAACGGCCCATGTGGATAAGGCAATGGCACCCCACTCCAGTACTCTTGCCTGGAAAATCCCATGGACCCAGGAGCCTGGTGGGCTGCAGTCCATGGGGTCGCTAAGAGTCGGACACGACTGAGTGACTTCAGTTTCACTTTTCACTTTCATGCATTGGAGAAGAAAATGGCAACCCCCTCCAGTATTCTTGCCGGGAGAATCCCAGGGACGGGGGAGCCTGGTGGGCTGCCGTCTCTGGGGCTGCACAGAGTTGGACGTGACTGAAGCGACTTAGCAGCAGCAAACAGCCCATGATACTTTATCTTTTAAATTTATTTATTAATTTGAGAGATAGAATATGTTTCCAATGGGTTAGAAGCTAGAAATATGGCTGGGAATGAAATAGACCAGAACCCATGCTTTCAGGGGTTCACAATGTGATTAAAAAATTAGTAGTAAAGTCAGCAAACAAGTGGGGCTCCCCAAGAGACCCTAGTGGTAATGAATTCGCCTGCCAGTGTGGAAGACGTAAGAGACACGGGTTCGATCCCTGGGTCAGGAAGATCCCCTGGAGCAGAGCATGGCAACCCACTCCAGTTGTCTTGCCTGGAGAAGCCCATGGAAAAAGGAGCCTGGCAGGCTACAGTCCATGGGGTCAGAAGAGATGGACACGACTTAGTGTCCACTTAGTAACCACTACCACCAGTTACATTCTGTGTTGTGGCTTTCCAGATGCAGGTCCATCTCAGAGGGTGATGGTGCTTCCAGTTCAGATTCAGGGAGGAGAGACTGCCTCCTCCTCTGTCTTGTTCTGATCCACATCAGCATTGCTTGTAGTTGTTGCTAAGTCATATCCGATTCTTTGTGACCTCATGAAGTGTAACACGCCAGGCTCCTTTATCCTTCACTATCTCCCAGAGTTTGTTCACACTTATGTCCATTGAATTGATAATGCCATCCAACTGTTTCATTCTCATTGTCACCCCCTTCTCCTTTTGCCTTCCATCTTTCCCAGCATCAGGGTCTTTTCCAATGAATTGACTCTTCCCATCAGGTGGGCAAAGTAGTGGAGCTTCAGCTTCCACATACTGTGGAATGAGTAGTCAAGGTTGACTTCCTTTAGCATTACCTACTCCATGATAAAAGGGGCAAAAGACACATGGTCCACCAATACACCCCGTTTCACAAGAGCTGTGGGTGGAGGTTTTCCTTGATAACTGTGACAATGTTCTCCAAATATTTCTACAGTGTTGGAGGGCCTGGGCTTGGCACCAAGTCTTCCCAGTGTTTGGGATGGGATTAAATGATTGGGACCAACTGTCTCTGGCCCATTAGTTGTAGGAGCTTTACACTGGGTCTTATGTAAGTGGTTAAATGGAAAACATTCCAGTCAATGACTCCACTTGGATTTTGAGCCATGATGAATTTTGCCTCCATGCCTTTCCCATGAACAAAGGAAGGGGAGTCAGATTTTAGATATAGATATTTAAATGAGGGCATCAGTATAGGTTTTTAAGAAAATATTTTAAATATATCACTTAAATAAGACCCGGATTTTTTTTTAAGTATTTTTTTCTCCCATCTCTTGTTTGGTCCTTTTTGTGATGCCGTGTTTAATGTAAAGGTATTCGGAGGTATTTGAAAACAACTTTACTAAAAAGCGTGGGAAAAAATGTTATAAGAACAGGAAAGACGACCCCAGGACTCAGAGTAGAGACCACTGGTACAATTACTGGAAAGAAACAGAGAGAGAAGGACCAAATAAGTCAGGCCCAATTTGCCAAAGTTTTTCCTTGTTACATGAGAAAAATTCACTGGACTTAAAATGAGATACAAAATGGTACTTCCAGCCAGGAAAAAAAAGAAAGCTACTTTAAGAAGTCATCATTATTTATCACCAAGAATCCATTTACTTCAAATGGCTTTTTAAGTCTGGCTACACAGTCTTTGAGTTCTGCTTAGCAGAGTTGAAAGCCTCTAGGAAAAGGTTAAACACACAGTCTGTTTATGTAGATAGTAAGTCTGGTAAATATATTGAAAATTGGAATAGCATCATTTGCTACACTCAGACACAGAAGGTCTCCCGCGCCATCTGGAAATTCTTACTTTTTTTCTTTTGTAGCCTGTTATGTCTATTAGGAAAATAGATATGCATACATTTTTGAATAATCAGGGTTGCAATGTTTATAAAAACACCATTAATAAAAATAGCAACACAATATTGCATCTTTTTATGAAAAGTATAGAGAGGCTATGCCAAAGTGAGCCACTGAAAGAATCTTAATTTTCAGTGAAATCTCTTTTATTTTTAATTTTCACAACTCACAGTTGAGTCATATAGTCATTCCTTTTCAGTTCAGTTCAGTTCGGTTACTCAGTCATGTCCGACTCTTTGCGACCCCATGAACTGCAGCACGCCAGGCCTCCCTGTCCATCACCAACTCCCGAAGTCCACCCAAACTCATGTCTATTGAGTTTGTGATGCCATCCAATCATCTTATCCTCTGTTGTCCCATTCTCCTCCTGCCAACAATCTTTCCCAGCATCAGGGTCTTTTCAAATGAGTCAGCTCTTTGCATCAGGTGGCCAAAGTAATGGAGTTTCAGCTTCAACATCAGTCCTTAAAATGAACACCCAGGACTGATCTCCTTTAGGATGGACTGGTTGGATCTCCTTGCAGTCCAAGGGACTCTGAAGAGTCTTCTCCAACACCATGGTTCAAAAGCATCAATTCTTTGGTGCTCAGCTTTCTTTATCAGCATTATTTCTTTATGTCCTTTTCAGTAGTAGACAGTTAAAAAAGATTAAATTAACTTAAAACATTGTATGTTTTCTTAGACAGGTAGTTTAGGTTTAGATATAACAAAACCTGTTTTATACCTACAGCTAGAGTCCTCAGTTGGTAAAATTCAATGAGTTACACTCTTTAAATAAAGCAATAGATGAGACTATTCTGCTGAATCGTGTATACATCCTTAATGCTGTCCTGTGCTGTGCTTAGTCCTTTAGTCATGTCCCACTCTTTGCGACCCCATGGACTGTAGCCCGCCAGGCTCCTCTGTCCATGGGGATTCTCCAGGCAAGAACACCGAAGTGAGTTGCTATTCCCTTCTCCAGATCTTCATGGCCCAAGGATCGAGCTTGTGTTTCCTGCATTACAGGCAGATTGTTTACTGCCACCGGTAGATGCCTCCTATTGCACTGGCTAATATAAAACCTAAAACATAAGTATCTGCATCTTTGCGACCCCATGGACTGTAGCCCGCCAGGCTCCTCTGTCCATGGGGATTCTCCAGGCAAGAACACCGAAGTGAGTTGCTATTCCCTTCTCCAGATCTTCATGGCCCAAGGATCGAGCTTGTGTTTCCTGCATTACAGGCAGATTGTTTACTGCCACCGGTAGATGCCTCCTATTGCACTGGCTAATATAAAACCTAAAACATAAGTATCTGCTGTTATAACCTTAGGTATTTTTTTCCTAAACTCTATAAGTTTCACCTTTCTTATTTATAAAAATGTCCATGATAATTATAGCTTGCCCATAGGGTCATTTTGAGAAGTAAGCCAAATGATGGATATAAAGCAGATAGCATTAGGTTTGGCCATAGACAACACAGAATAAAGTTAGGATCATTATAATTTGCATATAAATGTATATATATATCCACAATTTATTGAATTATTTTCACTGATTGGCCTGTCCAATTGTGCATATAGCACAGATTTCATTATTTAAGGTATTTCATATTGAGACTGTTTTCTCACTTTAGTAATTCTCAACAGGTTCCCACATGGAAACCAAGTGTCATGGAGACAATATTGCATAGTGAGTAAGACTAGCTATGGGCTGAGACTGCAGAACTGGTTGGTAGTTCTAGCTTGTCCATATTTTTTGGACACTAGTCTTCCCATCTATAGAATGAATCAAGGGTCACAGTTGAGTTGTATTTTAATTATTTTAATGGATGTATTGCTAAACACGAAAGTAGGTGTTCAATACATGTTTGCTGAGTGAGTAAAAGGATCGTCCAATCACTGAACTTATGTGTAGCTCTAAAGACTAATTTCCTTTCTACAAAAAAATGTATAGCAGTTTTTCAGAAGATATTTGCACATTTAAGAAAGATTTGTTTACATGGTATTAAAAATTGGAGCTTTTTGTTTTGGTCCATGCAATGAGAAAAAATCTTTTATGTGACTGGCAATGGATCATAGGTATCAACAACCATAATAAATTCTGTAATAAATAAAAGCCAATGCACTTGCTTTTTTCCTAAAATCATAGACTTGATTTTAGTATAAACTCCATCAAACTTTTTGACATTTCTGCCTGGTATGGGCTGTTTTGTTCCTTCATAATTTACTGAAGCCCTAACCCCTGGCTTCCCTGATAGCTCAGTTGGTAAAGAATCTGCCTATAATGTGGGAGATCTGGGTTTGATCCTTGGGTTGGGAAGATCCCCTGGAGAAGGGAAGCCCTAACCCCAACGACCTTGGAATATACCTGTATTTGGAGACAGAGTTAATTAAGCTAATAAAGTCATTAGAGTTGGACCTATCTGACTGGAGTCTTTATATAAGAAGTGGGTGTTTATATAAGAGGAGTCTTTTATAAGACTTTATATAAGAGGAGTCTTTATGTAAGAAGAGGGTGTTTTATATAAGAAAAGGGTGTTTGGGAAGAAAGGGGTACAGAGCATGTCGCATGTGAAGCTGTAAGAAGAAGATGGGCATCTATAAGCCAGGATGGGCGATTCAGAAAGAGCCAACCCTGCCATCACTTTGACCTCAGACTTCTAGTCCTTACAGTTATGAGAAATAAGTCTCTGTTGTTTAAAACACCCAGTCTGTGGGACATTTTCATTGCAAAATAATACACTTGCCATCCAAGGTGAAGGTGAAGTTGCTCAGTCGTGTCTGACTCTTTGCGACCCCATGGACTGTAACCTATCAGGCTTCTCCGTCCATGGGATTCTCCAGGCAAGAATACTGGAGTGGATTGCCATTTCCTCCTCCAGGGGATCTTCCCGACCCTGGGATCGAACCCGGGTCTCCCACATTGGAGGCAGACGCTTTAACCGCTGAGCCACCAGGGAAGCTGCCATCCAAACATTACTCCAAATCTAATGTTTTCTAAGAAGCCTTTCTGAAAGCTCTAAATTGTTNCCATGGGATTCTCCAGGCAAGAATACTGGAGTGGATTGCCATTTCCTCCTCCAGGGGATCTTCCCGACCCTGGGATCGAACCCGGGTCTCCCACATTGGAGGCAGACGCTTTAACCGCTGAGCCACCAGGGAAGCTGCCATCCAAACATTACTCCAAATCTAATGTTTTCTAAGAAGCCTTTCTGAAAGCTCTAAATTGTTGTACCTTCATAGTCATCTTGCATTTTTATTTCACTTTATGTTTTTCATGAATTTTCTCTCTTCAAACTGATCACCAGTCGCAAAGGGATGGAAGTGATGCCTTGCTTGCTTCTGTATGTTTCCACGTGTGTGTGTTCTCCACAGCGTCTGCCATATGTCAAATACATGAGATAGTAGACGTTCAATAAATATTTTGATTGCTTTTAAATATTCATATAATAGGATATTTATGAAATATATGAGTGATTTTCAGTTTAATGGGCTGATTCACCTTAGTATGTGGCCTTTGGGGTTTCCTTGGGCACAGGGTATCAGCAATTCTGTTTCTGTATCATGTTATGCCTTATTAGCCGAACTCTGCTGTAGTTGACTCTTGGGAGATTGAGAAGAGTGTAAGAGGTGAGATTCTGAAAAGTGATTTGGTGAGCCTATTAAAAATTGACATAACATCTCTGCTTCCAAAGAATTTGTTTTGACTGCCTTGATGAAAAGTTTACAGAGAAAGAAGGTACTGCAAGGTTTAAAGCTCATAATCGCCTTAAAGTAGATGTGGAGATGAAAGCTTAGAAACCACCCTGTCTTTGAGGATCTTTTATCAATGTCTAAAGTTTTAACATTGGGACCATTGGATATCATTGGGGTTGACACTGGAGTTATGAGAATTGCAGTGTCTGACTCACCACTTTGGCCACCTCATGCAAAGAGTTGAGTCATTGGAAAAGACCCTGATGCTGGGAGGGTTTGGGGACAGGAGGAAAAGGGGATGACCGAGGATGAGATGGCTGGATGGCATCAGTGACTCGATGGACATGAGTCTGAGTGAACTCTGGGAGTTGGTGATGGACAGGGAGGCCTGGAGTGCTGCAATTCATGGGGTCGCAAAGAGTCGGACACGACTGAGCGACTGAACTGACTGACTGACTCTCAGCAAAAATGAAGTAAGAGGATAACAAATGTTTCCAAAATAACCAAGTTGTGTGTGTTTGTGTGTATGTGAACTATATACGGTGACATGCACACAATAAAATCATAGCCTTCTGCCACCACCACTTTACCTCCCTCAGAAGTAAGCATCCTTTTCCCAATAATGTCAAATTAGCCTTGACTAAATACAAAATCATTTACATATTTGAAGCACCAAACATCAAAGGGCTATTTACGGAAATAAATATTATTGGCTTTGAATACATTTACTTCTGAGTTTTAGATAAGTCAGAAAACAAGAATATAATAAGCTCTCTGGGTTCTGTTGAGTATGGACACATTTGATGGCTTGCGTAAAATCTATGCTGAAATTTTTCTGTAAGAATTAGGTTTCCCAAAAGTGATGCCTGGCAAGTTACTTTTTTTTTTGATCGTTTCTAATTTGGCAAGTAGCTTTTCTTATCTGTTCGTTGAACCCTGTACTTAATGTATTGTCAGGGATTGGACTTGGGAGAAGTGACTACTCGGTGAATTTATATTTAGAAGTCATTAAGAATGCTCCTTTGAGGTAACTGAGGTTTATAGAAGAAACATCACCTTTTTAGGTTCAAGATCATGGGACATTGTGACTATTGTAGTTTTCATATTTTCTCCTGAGTCAGGTTTCACAAGTTTTCCAGATAACTCTTTTGCCATTGAAGAGGTCAGATAATTCCTATCTTTAACCAAGACCTCTTTCCCACCCCCACCCCTACAAACACACAGAAGAGTGGAAAGAAAGAGCAGAGAGTAGGAAATAAAAGAACAACAAATCAGGGTATGATTTCCATTCTATTGAGGATTTTAAGTTCATGTTTTAACATTTCTCAGCCGATGCTGCTGCTGATTTTTTTAAAATATAGTATTAGAGAGGAATTGCATCCCAGGAAGTCTTTAATCAAGAGTTAGGACTGTGCAGTTGAAAGAACCCATAATTTCAAATTACTAAACACATGTTTTTTTCCCCACTCCCTGCTTCCTCTGGATCTAAAAGAGTAGTTTTTAAATGAAGATGCAAATTACTATTTGTTCATGATAACTTTAGCATGCTACTTGGTTTACATTTTAAAAAATGATCTGATAAATACGAACTTCACCACAGGGGATTGCAAAGACTGGTTTGCTAGTTTAATTTAATTTTTTAATTAATAAGTGTGGTCTGAAGTGTACACTTTCTGTCTTCAGACCTGAAAGACCTTTGAATATGGAATTGGTCTTGATATGCTTGTAACGGAATCAGTGTTTTCAGAAACCTCAGGATCCAATTATTGGTGTTCCAGACAAGATATTACTTGTCCCTTTATCAGTTTTACTGTCTCCTGTCTGTCCTCAGCTGAAGACCCCGCCTAATCTGGTGGGACAAATTAACCAGTTAGAAGTTGAGAATGGAAAGATAATTTTGGAGTTTGGGGTTAACATCTACACTCTACTATGTATAAAATAGGTAAACAAGGATCTGCCGTATGGCACAGGGAACTGTATTCAATATCCAGTAATAACCTATATTGGCAAGCAATCAGAAAAATAATATATATATGGTTGGGTAGCATCACTGACTCAATGGCCATGAACTTGGGCAAATTCCAGGAGATAGTGAGGGGCAGGGAGGCGTGGCATGCTGCAGTCCAAAGAGTTGGAAATGACTTAGCAACTGAACAACAATATATATGTGTGTGTGTGTGTGTGTGTGTGTGTGTGTGTGTATGAATCATTTGAATCTAATGCAGCCTTATAAATTTACTATAGTTCAATTTAAAAAAAGTGTTGACAATGGAGTATTACTCAGCCATTAAAAAGAATACATTTGAATCAGTTCTAATAAGATGGATGAAACTGGAACCAATTATACAGAGTGAAGTAAGCCAGAAAGAAAAACACCAATACAGTATACTAACACATATATATGGAATTTAGAAAGATGGTAATGAGGACCCTGTATGCAAGACAGCAAAAGAGATACAGATGTGTAGAGCGGACTTATGGACTCTGAGGGAGAAGGAGAGGGAGAGGGAGAGGGAGGGATGATTTGGGAGAATAGCATTGAAATATGTATACTATCATGTAAGAAATGAATTGCCAGGCTATGTTCAATGCAGGATGCAGGATGCTTGGGGCTGGTGTATGGGGATGATCTGGAGGGAAGATGTGGGGTGGGAGGTGGGAGGGGGGTTCATGTGTGGGAGTTCGTGTAAAAAAATAAATAAATACAAAAAAAAAAAAAAGAAACAAACAAAAAAAAAAAGAAATAGAAAATGCCAAAAAAAAAAACAAAAAAAAACAGTGTTGAGAATGACACCCAGTAATGGTATCAGGCCAAGTCTTTGGTCAAAATAATTTATACTATAACTTATAACCATCAGGCCAACTCTTTGGCCATAATAACTTATGACTATCTTTAATAGTTAAAGAGTGTGTTCATATGCAAGTTACAGGAAACCCTGCTAAACAGTGGGTTAAGCTAATTTAATATTTTATTCTGTCTTAACAAGAAATCAGACTATTTCCAAGTCTGGGCATATATCTTGTGCATCTAGGAGGTCTGGTGAATATGTCTGTAATTTTATTGATTTTTTTTTTTTTTTTTACTTCATGGATACAATATGGCTGCTTAATCACTTGCTATCACATTCAAATTCCTAAAAGTTTAAAGGAGGTGAAAAACATAGTAGAAAGAGATGGGAGAAAGAAAAAGCAACATCTGTATTGGAAAATAAACATTTTTCCCCAAAATTCTTACCAGACTTTTACTTGAATGTCATCGGCCAGAATAGTGACATGTGATCACTCTTACACAATGGGATATGAGATAGTAGGCTTTTAGCTTTCCATAGTAAAATAAAAACAAAGGAAGAAATAGGAACAAGCTCAAATAAACAAAACTGTAAAATCTGCCACAGATCAACCCAGAGTTTTACTATGTGAGATTAATGAAGCATAGAGCCTAAGGAAAGCTGCTAGACATCACAGCGAGCTCAGTAAGAATTTTCCCATCATGACTAATGACACTTATCCAAAGACAAACACAAATCTATGTATATATTCAGGAGAGAATGTTGAGTTATCTCACAAATCTGAATCTAGCATAATATAATTCTTTACTTAGTTCTACCTTAAGCTCCATCTTATTACCCCTAAATTGCATATAAAACCTGAAGCTGTTTTGAATTACTTATTTGGGGAAACATCCTTCTTGTATGAGAAGTCAATAATTTTCTATTTCTATAGGCTCAGAAATTGAAGACTTTTCATAATGTGGACATCTTCTACCCCAAGTTGTCTCATGGTAGAGACCATTTCACCATGAAATAATGAGCCTCGGGTCACTGCAAATGCCCCAGGGTGGATACAGTAGAAATTCTTATTCAGAGTGAAGAATGGATCTCTGAAGTTCATCACAAATAGTATGAAAAATAAAGAAAATCTAGAAAAATTAGATGTATTGCAAATATGGTTTCAGATCCACATCCTTCCAAAAAGGACCTGGGAGGTTCTGGTGCCATTGTGCGCGTGTTAATTCAAGTGTGCAACTTCTCTTCACTGATGCCATGCTCAGAGCAACACTGACTGTAGCAATCTGTCTTGCATCAGAGAAATCCCCTAGTGAGATCTGCCCAGCAGAGAATTTCCTGGCATAGTATGGTGAGATTCACTCTAAGCACATTACTTTAGCTATGATATCACTGGGAAGGAACAGAATGTATCTTTTCATAGTCCCAGTTTTTTGCTCCATCCTGCAAATGACACATGATACCAGTTTTCTGTTTTCTTAGCACTTACAGAGTGTATGGTTTGCAGTCTTCCTGGTAGGGCTGCCCTTGTGGCTCAGACGGTAAAGAATCTGCCTGCAATGCAGGAGGCCCAGGTTTGATCCCTAGGTCAGGAAGATCCCCTGTGGAAGGAAGTGGCAACCCACTCCAGTATTCTTGCCCGGAGAATCCAATGGACAGAAGAGCCTGGTGGGCTATAGTCCAAGAGGTTGCAGAGAGTCAGACACGACTGAGCGACTAACAGTTTGGTGCAGGAAAAAGCTCCTTGTCCTTTCCCCATACTGTTCCCCTCACTCTGGCTCCATTCCTCCACATGGACTGGCTCTACCTACTTAACAATATGTTGATTTTCTTCAACAAGAGTTCCAGATTTCTGGCTCCACATTCCATAATTATAGTACCCAGAGTGAACAAGAATGTACGTATTAACACCATCCCAAGATGGACTCAATGAGCAATGCGTTGAGGAAATTAGGTTATGATGAGGGTAAGATAAGAGGCTAGAATAGTGTCCTCAAAGTTGTTTAATTCTAAACAATAATAGAGGCTGTTTATAACAGTCAATGAATGAGATTTTAATGAGTAAAATGTTAGAAACTTGTAAATATAAAGCAACAGTTCATAAATAATTCGTGTGTGCTCAGTTGCTCAGTTGTGTCCAATTCTTTGCAACCCCATGAACCTTAGCCTGCCAGGGACTTCTGTTCATGGAATTTCCCAGGCAGTAATACTGGAGTGTGTGATCATTTCCTTCTCCAGGAGATCTTCCCAACACAAGGATAGAACATGCGTCTCCTGTATTGCAGGCAGTTCTTTACCACTGAGTCACCTGGGAAGCTCCTTATAAATAATAGATCTACATTATTCTTGAGTTTTGAGGTCAATGGGGTATTTATTCTGCCAGTGGTCAAAACATTGGTGAGAAGAAATGAACAATAAATAGTGGAAAACAAAGCAATTTTAGTTTTGTTTTTTTCCCCCAAAAAATGGCATTTCCTTTTTTGGGACCTGCTTTTCAAGTTAGTTGGAGAATTTACAAGAAAAAATGTGTTTGCAGCGGCAGAATTAATTACAAGGAAGTGTAGTCGGAAATATTATCACATGTTCCTGCTTGTTACCATGTAAGGGGCAGTGTTTCTCTGGGGACATTAGACATCCGCACCCTTGTTGACTTTGGACTTGGTCTGCTTCTCATTTTGGCCACAAAGAATGTGAGAAGACAGGGTATGTGCCACATCCCATCAGCAGCTTTAAGAACCGTTGTGTGTTTCACCCATATCTATTGCTGTTTCTCTGTGCCGCAGAATGAATTGCCATAAATAAGAATAGCTTGTTCGCTCTAGGTCTCCAGATTAGAAGAGAGAGGAACAGAGTTGAAACCATTAATTCACAATAGTGACCTGAAACATCGATAAAAAATAAGTTCACGAGTGAGACATAAGTTTTATTGTTTAAGTCTCTGGGATTTCTGGGTTGTTACTGCATCAGAGCTGACTACTATAGAACTTATTATGGTTTCTTATTTTATAAGTGGGTACCACTCTCACTGGACTGCTCCCCAAAGTCCAGAATAATGGTTTAAGTTTTTCTTTTTTTCCTCTTAGTGGGGCATATCTCCACAACCCAGAATGGAAACATTTTAACTTATAATTTAAAGAGGACCAAAGGAATATAAAATGCTGGGTCTTTTCTTCTTTGTGATGTATGGAAATTCTTGGAATTAAAACAGATTTATCTGTTTGGAGAGAATGGTGGGCAGGCATAGAGTAAATGTCAATGATCAAAAAGGCAATGCTAACATTTTCTTAAACAAAGATAATCTTCTTTATACTAACCCTTTGCAATATGAGAAGGAAGGATTTCTACAGAATAGGTTATATACATGGTTTATTCACTTTAGGGTTGTAATAAACTATTATTGACTTTTTGGACTTAAGCATTATTCTATGTGGCACATTTTATAATTGCTTGTGCTCCTTGGCAGACTGTTGGAGGCTTCATTCCCTAAAAATCTTTTAAAGTAATTGCTGACTTTAGGAAAACTGATTAGTAAAGCCGCATTGAATAACTAGAGGTCTCTTGTGAAGTTTTGCCAGAATAATTCACATAAGCACTGTGATATAGGTTCTTTGAATCTTTCCTTTTCCTTCATACATTTCAAGAGAAGATTTATCTCAGGTCACACAGGTGAAATATGGTACAGATTATTTTCAAACAATATTCTACCTAAATGCAGAAGCCCCAGGTAGAGTTCTATAGGAAATGTGCTTCCTGGACCAATGCTGAGTTTAAGCATTGACATCTTATATACAGTTGTAATCACAAAGGTCCTTGTAGACACAGGACTTACACACATACATTTCTACTGTCTGAGGAGACTCCTAAAAGTCAACACATTTTGCCATGTGAAAGTGCAGTTCTCAACCTGAAATGAATTACTAAAATAGGTTGTTTTTG
This sequence comes from Oreotragus oreotragus, assembly GCA_006410675.1. NCBI lineage: Eukaryota > Metazoa > Chordata > Mammalia > Artiodactyla > Bovidae > Oreotragus > Oreotragus oreotragus. Next base: position 381,661 of record SJYX01013551.1, on the reverse strand, counting down.
ATTGAAGAATGTTCTCTTGAAATAATAATATTCAGGCATCATGACCTCCATTATGTGGCCGTCATATTAGCTATGACAAATGGGGACATTCCAATGGTGTCCGGATTGCTCAAGTCATTTTGTATGATGCAAGACAGGGCACTCATCTTAAATGAGCAGACCTTTCAAAGTTCACAAATTGCTGAGTTTCCCAAAAGAAATCCAATAATAAAGTCAACATGTAACCTTCATCTACACTGTAGAAATCTTATGCTACATTTTAGCTTCTAGGTAAACAATGCATCTGAGTTCACTGTATATGAGAATGTTCTAATCACATACTGTAAAGTTGCACTGAAATTGTCAAGTAGATCAACAAAACACATATAACATTTAGTGATATGACATTTGCTGTTATGTAACTCTCTTGGGACTATCTTACTCTGTTGAGATATAACCCTTTTATAAGTTTTGAAATATTCACAATGTCTAAGATATGCTAATTAATTAACAATGTCTCCAAGATGGAAATAATAAGTTGTTTATATACATGTTATACATATGCATATATATAAATTTAGACTTTTGAATATACATATGCTAAGTTGCTTCAGTCATGTCCGACTCCATGCAACCCCATAGACGGCCTCCCACCAGGCTCCCCCATCCCTGGGATTCTCCAGGCAAGAACTCTGGAGTGGGTTGCCGTTTCCTTCTCCAGTGCATGCAAGTGAAAAGTGAAAGTGAAGTCACTCAGTTGTGTCAGACTTTTCGCGACCCAATGGACTGCAGCCTACCAGGCTCCTCCACCCATGGAATTTTCCAGGCAAGAGTACTGGAGTGGGTTGCCATTGCCTTCTCTGGAATATACATATAGGAATATGTATATATGAATGTATATATATTACTATATATATATTCTAAATCTTCATTTTTGCAAAAGCAAACATTTGTCACAATTACTTTTTTAGCCAATACTATGTTTTTGATTAGTCTTCTATTTTCACTTTAAAAATGTAAAGGCTGTTTAAAAGTTTGAACCTTATTCAAAGCAATACTATCAACTGTCTTTGAAACTGTCTTTGAACATAATCACTTTCTTTCAGTAGTACCTGTACTCACTTTCCAGGATACACTAGTTATTTTAGATTAATAACTCTAACAAGATCCTTTCATTGCCATCAGTGTCTCAGACTTGAAGGCATTCTAGATTTTATCTTTGGGTAAAAGAGTCAAAATTACAGTTGGACTTGATTAAAGATAATATAACAAATTATAACTGTATACAGAAATCATTGATGACCAATTATACCTTGAGAATGGGATTTTAGAATGAAATTGTAGGAAATGGTGTAAAGTTCATTTTACATGTATAATAATGTGTCAAAATAACTGGTTAATAGTTAGCTAAATTTTATTTCCATGTGATAATTATTATTTATTTCAAAAATATTTGAGTAAACTAGTAGTAAAATAGCAGATGTGTTTATATTAAATCTTCATTTACTCAATCGACAGTTATTTAGCTCCTTCTTTGGAACTAAATACTAGATGTTTAGGGTTATAACATGAAGAGTTAAGCAAAAGAACAGCAAAATGATCTGCTGTCCTTGTGCTACATTCTAGTGGAGGTAACAAATAGTAAAGAAATAAAAATATTAAAAAATTAGAATTTGTCAGATAATTCTAGGTGCATGGAGAGAAATTAAGCAAGCAGAGGATAGAGAATGACAGGAGGCAGGGATGATATTTTCAAGTGAGCACTTAGGAAAGGCTTCACTGGAGGAGATATTGAACATAGTGCAAAGGATCCTGAGGAAGGAACGTGCCTGGAATATCTTTGACCTTTAAGAATACTGGTGTGTCAAGATGTGACATTTCTTGACTCCCTGAGTTTATGGAGCAGGACTTGGCTCTGTTATCTAAGTTAGGACCACTCCCAGCCACTTCATAGTATATATTTGGATAGATTTCATCCCATCTATCCTTCCAGTGAATCAATGCACTCCTGTTCTCTCAATTGCCACTGTGAAAGGGTCTTCTACTTGATCGTGATTACTCAAACCAAGACAATCTGAGAATACCAAGAGCCAGCCTAGACTTCTGTCTGCTACAGGAAGTTTCCTGAAACACAGTGACCTCTTAGACCTCCTCCAGAGCCTACCTGCAGATTCCTGACCACAGGATCATCAACCTTCCCTCTAATGCATCCCCTTCCCTGACCCCGTCTATTTCTTTTAGAGATCCAATCCTCTATACTAGAGTTGTCACAGGATCTTTACTAGGAGGGATGTAGGAAGATCCTAGTTTTTCATCTCCTTTCTAGTTTCCATTTGGGCAGCAATGCTTCTGGAGCTCCACGAGGCAGAGTGGTCCAACTTTTAGGAATATTTTTCCATCTAAAGTGAAAGTGAAAGTCACTCAGTTGTATTCAACTCTTTGCGACCCCATGGACTATAGAGAACATGGAATTCTCCAGGCCAGAATACTGAAGTGGGTAGCCTTTCCTTCTCCAGGGGATCTTCCCAACCCAGGGATCAAACCCATGTCTCCCATATTGTAGGTGGATTCTTTACCAGCTGAGCCACAAGGGAAGCTCAAGAATGCTGGAGTGGGTAGCCTGTCCCATCTCCAGCGGATCTTCCAGACCCAGGAATTGAACCAGGGTTTCCTGCATTGCAGGTGGATTCTTTACCAATGAGCTATCAGGGAAACCCATCTAAAACCCATAGAGCAGCCACCAACACTCAGTATGTGTGCTATAGAAGGCAGCATGTGTGCTATAGAAGGAAGCATTTTCTTAGCATTTCTCTGGACTAGACAATGTACATGTTTAATCCTCAAAACTACTTTGTGATGCAGATATTGTTATCCCTATTACAGACAATAAAATTCAGAATGAGCCATTAACCAACATGCTTAGAGGACTCTTCCATTTGAAAGAGTTGAGTTCTATCCCAGTCTGTTATATTCCAAAACTCATGTTATTTCGCTAAACTATCATTGCTGTTCTTGGATTTACTTTGCTTGGTAATTTCTTATTAGAGCTAACCAGGATATACCTTCCACTACAAACAAACAAAAGCCACCACTACCCAGATATAAGACTGTTTTCCCAAAGCCATGTCACCACCACTCTCCATCAGCAGTTCCGAACATCTTCTCTTCTCACCACCAAAAAAAAAAAAACCACAGCAAATGCTGCATTTCTTACATCAGAAGATACACATACACATATGTTGTTCTTCAGTCACTAAGCTGAGTCGATGCTTTTGCGACCCCATGGACTGCAACACTCCAGGCTTCCTTGCCTTCACTATTTCCTGGAGTTTGCTTAAATTCATGTCCATTGACTCAGTGCCATCTCATCCTCTATCGCCCTGTTCTTCTTCTGCCCTTTGCCCCAGAGGAGCCTGGCAGGCTATATAGTCCATAGGGTAGTGAAGAATTGGACATGACAGAAGTGACTGAGCCTGCATGCACACAGGCTACTTACATTTATTTCACATAAACATATACAGCAATATATCTACATACTTACTTACTTATTTCACACATTCACACTTATGAAGTGCCTGTGAAGGCATCTCTTCTTTAAGCAAAGATTCTATCTCTTTTGAAAAAAGACACTGTTGTGCAGTGCTTAGTTGCTCAACTGTGTCCGACTCTTTGCAACCTCATGGACTGTAGTCTGCCAGGCTCCACTTTCCATGGGGATTCTCCAGGCAAGAATACTGGAGTGGTTTGTCATGCTCTCCTCCAGGGGATTGAACCCAGGTCTCCCACCTTGCAGGTAGATTCTTTACCATCTGAGCCACCAGGGAAGCCCAAGAATACTGAAGTGGGTAGCCTATTCCTTCTCCAGGGGATCTTCTTGACCCAGGAATTGAACCAGGGTCTCCTGCATTGCAAGCATTTCTACAAGAGACTAAAAAACTTTTGAGATTATGAAGAAAGATGGAAAGACGCTGTCTCTTATACACATCTAGATGTGTATAAGAGACAGAGCAAAGTAATGCTCAAAATTCACCAAGTCAGGCTTCAACAGTAATCAGGAGACTTTGAAATAATCTAGGTAGGAGAAGAAGATTGCCTGGAGCCTGGTGGGATCATGAAGATAGGGAGAATGGTCATATTCTACAGATATTTGGAACTGGAGTAAACAAAATTTAGTGACAGTTTAGTTTTCCATTGTGAAAGAAGTAATCAAGAATGATGCCAAGTTTAAAATCATTGCTCATTTTTTGGTTGGCAGTCAGAATGAGGGATCTTTTTCAAAAGGTAAAGTCCCTGGGCTTTTGAAGTCAAGGGGTTTATTAGACAGAACTCACGGATTTTTGCAATGTGGAATGAGACATTTTTCATCTTTATTTTTAGAAATTTAGCATTTTCATTAATTATGAAAGTAGACAAGACACAGCTGTAGAATTAGCAATAACTATAGCTTTATCACCAATAGGATTAGCACGTATATTCATAGTGCATTACATTTGTAGGTACAAATCTCTCAAAGTGACATTTACACTCTTCAGTATTTCCCAATAATTATTAGCAATTAGATCTGCTCCCAGACCTTATCAATTAATGTTTTAGTAAAGAACTACATCTATCACAATTGAGAATATCTTGGTTAACTTAAATTCAACATAATGGTTTCCTATGTAGTAATATGTATTTTATTTTAGATCAGTATTTCCCAATAATTATTAGCAATTAGATCTGCTCCCAGACCTTATCAATTAATGTTTTAGTAAAGAACTACATCTATCACAATTGAGAATATCTTGGTTAACTTAAATTCAACATAATGGTTTCCTATGTAGTAATATGTATTTTATTTTAGCCATTTTTTTTTAGACATTATTCTGAGAAGCTGTCTGTAGGCTTCAGGAGAATGGCAAAAGGGTCTATGTCACAAAAAAGTTAAAAGCACTTATTTTTGCCAAGTGCAATAGTATACATCTTTGGAGAATATGCTGGTGTGCACTTTCAAAGGTAGCATAGATAATAATAATAATAATAATAATGATATTAATAAATGGTGAATCATCATGTAATTACTCTATGCTAGGTATGTTATCCATTTTCCATAGCAAACCTATCAGGCAGAGGTGGTCTTCATTTTATATAGAAGAAAATTGAGGATTAGAAAGGATTAGGTTATAAGGCCATACATCTGGTAAGTAGAGATTCAAATTTAAATCTGTTTCCTAAATGTATCCTCTTTACCAACAAAAGATCCTGCTTCAACCATGGAAAGATCAAACTGGTGATGTGAAATATCTGTTTCAAGAAATGAACCATTCTATAGCCATTTTTTAGGGAGACAGGATAGCATAAAAGCAACATAAGAAATATTTTCTATGGTCAAGAAAACATTTTCCTCCTTTTTGGGTGGTTTCATGTAGAGTGAAGATAGTATTACTTCTTTTCTGATCCTTTAAATCATGCGTGTTCTTTGTAAAGCGTTTGCAACTATTCACAGAACAGTCATGGAAGAAGGAAAAGGCCCACTAGAATGCAGTTGATGAGGCAACCAATATTGATATTTTGAACACTCTCCTTTCATATACCTCTTTTGCTATACATACATTTATATGTATACTTTTACATAAGTGGGGTCAAATAGCAATACATTTTTTAAGAAGGAATATTATGCCTTTTCTCTCATCCTGTCTTCACAGTTATATCTCATTTCTCATTGTCACACATCCACTCTTAGGGGAAGCCATGTCATTCAGCTAACATATGCCCTCTACTGCAGGGGAAAATGTGACAAGGACTCAGACATGACTTGGGCAACCATTGGCTAAGAGTAAGTATAGCTCAGCATCTAAGGGTGTGTGCCAGGCACACCACATTCAGTCTGCCTGGGCTTGATTTAGACCTCTCCAGGCTTATTATCCAACTTTGAACAGCATATTTGATACATCATTGCCTCCTCTGTAAAAGGGGATGACAATACTGTTTAAGACCGTTTACCTTAATGAATGTGACTTTTCAATGAGTCATTGCATGAAAACTTTATACAAGAATATGTGCTGACAGTCAGAAGCTGTGGTTCTTGGGCTGTTGTCTTGCAGTCCTGCTTTGCTCCTTTCATGGCACTGGGGTAGGTCTAAGTCCCGCATAAGTGGTTCCCGGTTAACTGGGGGTGACCAGCAGGAGAACTCAAAGCCTGCCTTCCACCTGGGCAATGTCAGTAGCATCCTCTGCCTTTATTGTTCAGATCTCAAAATATATCAGACATTGCTTAATAAATAGGTTATACAAGTCACATGGCATATACAGATTTGTTTTCAGGAATAAAATAATGCAATGACTTTTATAGGAGGGCATAAAACACATCTAGTTAGTCTGAGAAACTAATTTTTTCAAGTATTTAATTTTTATTTCTCTGATGAGATCTTGTTAAGAAAACCAAGATTTTAGGTCATTCCTATCTACCACCCTTTAATTTTTGGTCTGCAGAGCTAAGCCCTGGGCTTTAGATACGAACACCTTTTACTGATTGCTTCAGATTATAGTTAGCTGATTAAAAGAAAAAAAAATGAGAAAAGGAAAACAGGGAATAATTTGTTAGAGAAGATTGTTAAACAGCATTTTACCATTTTTCTAAGATTTTCAGCACTAGCAGTGGTTTCATCAGGTTTAGTGTATTATGAGGAAAGCATGAGAGGTGAGATGTTACAGAGGTCTAAGAAAAATATTTACTTGTCAACTGAAACAGGTTCACACCTGTTTTCACTTGATCTGTGAACTTCACTTAAAAGGCAAAATATGTTTTTCAATACAAACCTAGAAAGTGTCAGAGAATGAACTTGGAAGGCAAGTAGTTTGGAGCTATTTTCTTCATTAAAATATGAATGGATATGGTATGCATGGTTCTTTAGTGATTAACGTTTTCTTAGGCAATTTTGTTCATATGCAGAGAGTACATTGAATTTCATGTTAATTGCTTAATATGCTTATTTTTATTCATTCACAAATTTCAAGGTCTCTTCATTGAACTTTAGTAAAATTATATTCATGCTTTTATATACTTTAAACAAAGTTCTTCTTACCCTCCAAATGTTATATATTATGTCATATACCACATCTTCATGCCTGGGAGCATGCTGGCTGAGCTTCTGCCATACTCCAAAGCCCTGAGTCTTTTCCTGAGTTAAATATTATTCAATACATCCATGTCTCTCTGCTGTCAGTGGAGCATTGAACTACTGTCTGAAAAAAACAGGCATTAAAGATTCCCGTGTCCTTGTTCTGAGTGGCAATTGATCACTTTAAACTATGTAATCCCATCAGCTTGTAAATATGGAATATATTAGTTCTCACAAAATATATTATTCTGTTCAGTTCCCCATTAAAGCCTACCTCCTAGTTTTCAGCCTGTGAGACTTTGGAAATTAATCTATACTTTATTTCCTTTAGAGTGAGCTATTTCATTATTTTTAAAATTTATACCATCCATTTGTTTGGAAATTATTCTAGATAATTTTTAAAATACCAAATAAGGTCATTATTGAATCTCATCACTGGAAGATGTAGATTTGTTTGTATTTCACTAATTGACCTTAATATAATATTTTCACTGAAAGCCACTTCTTAGCCATCTAAAGAAAATATCTGTGTATCAGTGTCACAGCATTATTTATAGCTGTAATCATTTAGAAAATAGGTACTACCTAAAGGTATTATGATATTTTCAAATTATGTTATAATCATGCATCTGAAGAGCAAAATTTATGCTTTAAGGACAGTTCATGGAATAGGAGATTGTTCAATGAATTTTGTTAAAATGAATAGATAGATTTCAATGTGTATAAACAGTAGGACTACAGGATACTTTCTAAGGCTCTTAGGGTAGGCAGAGAAACGAAAGGGAATGAAGTGTGTTGAAATAGTAACAATGGTTAGCCATCATCATGATGAGACTACGGGTGACTCAGGTTCTGGTTTTTGTTTTGTTTTGTTTTTCTCTATTGTGATCAGATATTACTTTTGTAATCAGGAGACAACAAATTAATAAATAACTGATGGTCCAGAAGCAGACATTTCTTTCCTACATTCTTTCCACAAATGAAGACGTTGGGTAGCACTGAATCAAATGCAGTCCTATTCAGTGAACTCTGATAAAATACACAGTGAAAATTCTTTCAGAATGCCACAGATTTCATTTGAGAACATATCAAAGTGATGGAACAAAAGCAGATGGTGCAATAGTGGGATTATAGGAGGGTGGGAGGGAAGCACAAGAGCTAGAAATGTACAAGGGCTATAGGTGAGCAGATGAGGGCTGGGGAAGGGGGCGGAAGAATGGGAGCACAGAACTTGACCTCTGAGCCAGGAAGGAAGGAGTCCTTCCCTCAGACCCTGCTCAGATGCTTTTTCTGAAAATATTCTGACTTTAATGTTTCGTGATCAATTACAATTTAAAATTTGGTTGAGATTCTACTGTGTTCTTTTTTTCTGGGTATTTTGTGGAGGACCAGTCTTTTAAATTGACATTAAAAAAAAAAAGTGAGTTTCAGAGTTTCTATTGAAAATACAGTAGGTGGATCTGTACCAAAGGTTACATAGTTGATTATGTGCCTTCCAGCTAAGAGAGAAGAACCATTGTTCCTAAACTGATAGAAATTATCTGCACTTTTGGCAAACGGGAGCCAAACTTGGAGAAGATTTTGTCCTTTTTAATAACCCAAGAAGTGATTCTTTCTCTGTTAATATGTGGATGTCAGGTGTGCCCAACAGGGAAAAGGAAGGCTCATCTGTCGTATGACTGAAATCCCATCTTGTTCTTGCCGTGTTTTAGAATGTTCTCTTTTACCACTGATTGCACTTCCTTTTCAGGGGGGATAAGTGCTCTCCATGGGTATATATTTGTTGTTGTTCAGGAGCTAAGTTGTGTCTGACCCTGATCCTATAGTCTGAGGCATTCCAGGCTCCTCTGTCCCCCTCTGTCTCCTGGAGTTTGCTCAAATTCATGCCCGTTGAGTCGGTAATAAGATCTAGCCATCTCGTTCTCTTTACAATATAGGAAACATCATTTATTTCTCATTCAGATCACTTCTGGACTTATAATTTGTTGCTGAGAAGTAAAGAATGGTCTGTTCTATTTTGAATTAGCATCAGATAAATGATAGCAAGAAATCTATCTTTCTATTCTTTGGAGGGTACCTGACAGTTCTTTATCATCACACTAAGCATGCATCTGCTGGTCATTTAAAAGAAATAAAAAAAGAATTCAACAAAGGAATAATCTGGTCTCACCACCCTCAGATACACACAGTTACAGAAGGGACACTGTTCCAGTATATAAAGGGAAATCATTTCAGTTGAAATGTTCATCCCTTTAGATGCTTTAACATAAGTTTAGTTTTAAAAGATTCTGCAAATTAGTAGGCACAAAAACCAATTTTTGAGAGGCAGCTTCCCCTATTAGTAGTATGGAATTCAGGGGTAAAAAGAAAGTCAAATTATAAACTATAGAGATGTTCCTCTTGTCATTGTCAAATGATATGACCAAATAAAATAGCTTGTGGATTTACTGAAAATCATTAATCACATTGATTAAGGACCTGCAGTAACATGCTTGGATTTAGTAAGAATTGTTGAACATTAGTCCCAAACTGTGTTTTTAGCTAACATTCTGTTTTTTCATTAATAAGTATAAATTGAAGACAAATTCCATGTTGGAAGAGCGAACACTGTGGATTGTTTGTAAACTGGCCAACAATGTACTTTAGTCGGTATTTCTTGGCAAATTTATACTTAATGTCATCCACTGCCAAAAATCCATTCCATAATGACGTCATCAACAGTTTGGGATGAGAAAAAGCTCAAAATATGCAGATGGGAAGGTAATTCCTTCATGTTTTATTAGCTGTATGTGTTTTTTCCCCCTCTGACTTTTCCTTGTTGGGTTATCAAACTAAAATCCTTGTCTGAATCTGGTAGTCTTATACATTCATTCCCCCCCTCCCCCCAATAATGACTGATCGTGTTACTTTCTTGTTGAGTGTTTCATTAAAATATTAATTAGGCCTTAATACTTGTGAGAAACTTATCATCATAAGTTTAGATACAACAGGTTATAATTTTAGATAAAAGTGCCAGGAAGTTTTACCCCTGGCATCCTATACCATGATGTCTGGTAGACTGGGCAAATAATTAGGCTTTTTGGTTACCTGTTATCATGACAGAAAAAAAAAAAAAAAAAAAGAGCAAACAAAACTTGTGCTTGAAAAACAAAATTATAGTAAAATCCTCTTTGACATTGTGGCATTTATTCTAAAATACAGGGCTAACACCATGTCAACATAAGTGTATGTGACACTCACATTAAAAAGTATTCAATTATCCTAGAGACCCACTGACTCATAGATTCTCTGTGACATTAATGGGGTTATCAAGATATGGTCTTTGAATTTCTTTGACTATCCATCTACATTTAATAAGCTGAACTATCCTTAAATACCATGTGTGGGAGTAAAAAAAAAAACTGGGTTAATTACATGCCCTAGTATATGCAAATTTATATTTTATATGCCATTCAAGCTTTTATTTCTTTAAGGTTGAAAAATGTTCTTATGTGAATAAATGTGGTTATAAATGCTTCTTTATAAAATGGATGTTTCTTCAGTGAATATTTATTATGTACTTCTTGTGGGTAAGGATAGGCTGTCCTCAACTGTGTCTTCATGGAGCTTGATGTCTTTAGGTGATTTAAGATGTGTGTTAAAATGTCTTTGGTACAAGGTAGAAAGTGGTGAGTTTTGTGAGAAATTTAAAGAAAACATAAAGAGCTCTAGTTATTCAGGAGAAGATTAGACTTAGCTGGGGAAGGACATTACTTGGAACTCAGGGCTAAACTTCATGCTGAGGCCTGCTGGGACTACATATAATTTAGGTTCTGGATGAGGCTCAGATTATCTGGGGTCTGGGTCATCTCATTGTGCTCTGAATTAAGAGGGTTCATTGGGTCTTCCCCATCATGAACACTAAAGTCCTTTCAATCTGTGATTCTTCCATTGTTCAGTCACCAAGTTATGTCTGACTCTTTGTGACCCCATGGACTGTATAGCCCACCAGGCTCCTCTGTCTGTGGGGTTCTCCTGGCAAGAATACTAGAGTGGGTTGCCACGTCCTTCTCCAGGGCATCTTACCTGAACAGGAATTGAACCTGCGTCTCCTGCATTGGCAGTCAGATTCTTTACCACTGAGCCACCAGGGAAGCCCAATTCTTCCATTACTGTCACTTCAAATTGTTGACTTTAAATCGTAAGTCTTTTGCTTACTCAAACTTCAGCTTATTTGCAATTGCAGTTTACTCATTGGTTTTTCTGTCTCACATGTCAGTTTCTGCTCATGGGACTAATAGCCCGGCTCTCTGTCTTTCCTTGTTTTAAGTCTTAAGAGACAATCTCATGGGCCAGCTGGTCACACCCTGAGTGGGCAGCCTATCAGCAGGTGTCCCTGGATTAGATGTCCCTCCCTGGTATAGTCACCGCCATCTAGGGATCTGAAAACAAACACTTGGCTATCTGACCATAGAACTCTTACTTTGTCAGGAACTGAGAAGAAAGACTCCTTCCCAGATAGACAGTGGGGATGTGGCCACCTATCTGGAAAGTGGTTCAGTGAAGGCATTTTGGAGGAGAAGATATAGAAGCTGCCCTCGTCTACAGGCTCGCTTTGGTCCTTTTCTTCTGTTAAAATGGCAGAGGTGTCCCTCATACATTCTAAGTCCAGCTCATCTACCCATGTGCCTTGCAGCTTATCACCTACTCCATAAAGGCTCCTGCTCACTGGGTATTTTTATTTTGTGCATTCATATGTTCAAGGCATGAGGCTTCTCATGTATCTTGTTGAAAGAAAATTACTGAAAAGTTAAGGGAATCAGCTTTTCAGCACTGAAGTTACCGACCTGTGAGAATGAAGTGATAACATTATTAAATATATCCACACAGGAAATAAGAAATAATTTTCTTTACTGAGCTTATAGCATGATCTTAGCAATACATCTCGGAGTGGAAGTGATGTGTTGTGATCGTCTGTGATTATCTTTGGCTTTGTTTAGCTGGCACTTTATTAGCTTTAAAATACTTACAGATACTTACTGGTGTCACTGACAGCTGTGAACTGCATAGGCAGTATCCCATAGACTGATAAAAGTGTTGTGTTACTACAGCCTAGAAAATCAGATCAAAGCATTAGCCTCTGACCATGGTATTTTATAGTTGACCAGGTTAGTATCCCATTTACTCTAGTCTGAGCATCAATGTTCATTGAGTAATTAATTCACATGTTACTTTGTAGTATACACCAAGATAGTATGGTATTATATTCCAAAATTCAGAGTCACATGACTGGAAGGTACCCAAGAGTTATATAGTGATATCATATATCTCAATGCCAGACTTCTCTTTGCCTCTTGATGGATGTCCAGCCTCTTTTGAATCTATTCGGCACTGAAAAGTACAACATATTAAGACTTTGTCTCTGTACATGGCAAAATAAATTCTATAAATGATTTTGTTGTTGATTCTTGGCATCTTTATAAATTTCTTTTTAAAATTTTTGAAAGATCCCTACAGTAAGATCAATAAATAATGAGTGACATTTAGTCATCTCTTCCATTTACATAATCAAATAATAAGGTGAATCATATGAATCTATTATATTTGTGGGCTGAAAATAATAGTATATCAACAATTTCATATGGTTCAGTGTAGTATGTTTTAAAAATTATTTTGTCCAAATATTACCCTTCACTTTTCTTTTTTGAAGGCTAGGATTTAAAAAGAGTTTAACTCATTTTGTGACACAGACTCAGTCAAACACAAGTCCTGATGTTTTTTCACCTGGATGAGTGTATACAGATTATCAATTGTCTTTTCAGAAGTAATGAGGAAATCTAGGAAAGAACTGTGAGATTTTGACTCCCTGCTGTTCATGACAACACTCAGATTCTCAGACCCCTTTAGCTTCTGTTAAGTTTTAGGAAACTTTATTTTAACATTTTTTTTTTTCGAGAACTTTGTTATTATTCTGGAATGCAAATGAAGTACCACACAGATATATAGTTAAGGGCAGTAATCTGTTTCAGCAACCAAAACAGTAACCTGGACTGTTATGTTTATGGAAACTAGAAATCTATTATTATAGGAAGAAAAGAGAAACAATTCTTGTCATGTGGTTTAAATGCAATATTTTAAATATTCAAAATATTTTATAACTTTATTTCATAGTACATTATGTGATTCAGTATCTTTATATAGTTCTGTTGAAGAGATGCCCATTTTAAGAGTTGCGTAATATTATCTTTCTTCAAATAAAGTAATGAAACCTTCAGGAATAGATATTGCACTGAAATTATTGTTTTAGAAAAAGGAAATAAAGATGATGCAAAATCCCTATTTTTCATAATACTCAAGGGTCAAATTACCAAATAATTGAATTCCAAATCTCTTGCTGCTGCAGTTCAAATCCTGTATCCTAAGTCTTTATTTAGGAGAACATTCTAAGGAATCTGAATTGATTTAAGGTTATTTTGTAGCCCCAAACATGTAAACATGGTTTTATTTTCCCTAGTAGATATTGAGAAAGCAAGGTGAGATATGAATAGAGGGACCTACATAATTGGCTTTTCAAAATAAAGCCATATCATCAGGCTCTTTGCTCTAGAAAAAGAACTGAGTTTCAGGCAAATGTGTTATAGACTTCTGAAGAAATAGCAGTCAATTAGTGAAGTGTCAAATAATCACATTCTGTTACAGTTCAACCTTAGAATAAGCCTTCACTATATTGATGGTCTCCAAATCAATGGAATGAAATGAAACGGAATGGAAAAAATCCTCAGAGCTTTGAATATTTATTTGTTGTTGTTTAGTCACTAAGTCATGTCAGCTCCTCTGTGTAAAGATACACACACACACACACATACATACATACATACATACATACATACATACATACCCAGACATGCTTTTTGACATACTGGGAAGATAGATTAAAAGCACAGAAGGAATTCAACTTAATGGTAGGTAAAAAATAATGTCAATTGCTATGTACATAGCAAAATTCTGAGCATAATAATTTTTGAAAGTAGGAATCTTTGAGCAAATCCATTTTCCAAGACTATCAGATAAAAAAACATGTTTGTTGTTGTTTTTTTAACATTCTTAATTCGATAATTGTTCAGGGTTAATGGGCAATTTAAATCTCTTAAGCTCAGTCCAAATACCTGAACACATAAAAGTTGCATGAGTGTACCTTCGGATATTACATTCTGTTCTTAGGACTGTCATCATTTCCCTCCAAATCACTTTGTTTTTTTTAACCTGCTCCTGTGTAGTCTGATGATATACTGTCAGTACTCATAATTGCAGGTTAGCAGATGTTTCTGTTCTAAGACTGTCTTCAAATGTGCATTCAGAAAGTGTTAAGTCTATGTGAAAAAGCCATGCATTCAGGAAGTGTTACGTCTGTGTGAAAAAGCCAAAGAAGTCCATAAGTATTAGAGATTTCCTCAGTTGTTCCATCTAAATGTGCATGTGCAAACTCAGGGAGGGTCACTCACAAACCACCTTTAAATGAAGTTTCCATGTTACTATTGGGTACTATAGCCCCAGGACATCCAGATCAGATACTGAAAATGCAGAAGAGTATTCTAATTGTTTTATTTTTAAAAATTCAAAATATCTGGATGTTTTACAAACTATTAGTGAAAGTGAAGTTGCTCAGTCGTGTCCAACTCTTTGCAACCCCGTGGACTGTAGCCCGCCAGGCTCCTCTGTCCATGAGATTCTCCAGGCAAGAATACTGGAGTGGGTTGCTCTTTCCTTCTCCAGGGGATCTTCCCAACTCAGGGATCGAACCTGGGTCTCCTGCATTGCAGGCAGATGCTTTATCTTCTGAACCACCAAGGAAGCCGCCTACAAACTAATAGTAGTGTTGCCTTAATTTGTTTTAATTATTTGAGGAAATAAAGACAAGCTTTATAGATTCTGAAAATTTGCTGTGTTGGATCTTTTGTTTTTCTTTAAAGAGACACAGAGAATTTACTGAAAAGACATGGAACTGGTCTGTTTCAAGTACAGCTAACCTTCAGCAGGTTGAGTGGTGTAGATAGACCTTGAAGGCAACCATAACGAGGGACTTAAATGTCACTTTTCTCCTTTGCTACACAGTGGCTTTCTTCACAGTGTACAAATCCTGGCTGCAAATTCCTTCTAGCTTATATTATACAGATTAAGTCACCAGAAAGAGGCAAATAGCTCTTTCAGACCCTAATTCAGAATTCCTTTAATGTAATTCCCAGAGGAATGTATCTGAACAAGGTATTGCTTAGGAAAGTAAGAAGCAAGCCTGGGTTTCCAGTCTGTCTGAGTGGTACCTGGCTCCACAGGTTCAGACACACACATCACTTCACACCCCTGGAAACTAAAGGCTAAATCAATGGTTCTCAAACCTGGCACATTAGAATTCCCTGGGGAGCCATTAACAAACACCAATGCCCATATTCCACTCAAGACCAATTAAATCAGAATCCTTCAGCAAGGGGCCTGGATGTTGGCATCCTTTAAATACTACCCCAGATGATTGCAGTGTGCAGTCAGGTTGAGAGGCACTGGGCTAAATGATAAATTTAAACTTAATGGAGGAAAAACAAGATAACTCCATGTGTGTGTGCTCAGACCCTTCAGTTGTGTCCAACTCTTTGCCACCCTAAGGACTGTAGCCCACCAGTCTCCTCTGTCCATGGGATTTTCCAGGCAAGAATACTTGAGTGGGTTGCCATGCCCTCCTCCAGGGGATCGAACCCAGGGATCGAACTCGGGCCTCCTCTATCTCTTGCTTGGGAGGCAGATTATTTACTGCTGACGAGGATGCCCATAATCACCATTAAACTCCAGTTTAAGAAAAGGAAAGCTGTATAGAAGTCCCAATTGATCTCACACATTTTAAATTTTTTACAACGGACTTTTCCTAATAACTGTCTCACAAGACACAAATTAAAAATATGTCTCACCTTTTCCCGTTTGTCTAATTGAAACATTTTATAGAGACACGTGAACATATTTTCCTGCCTTGGTTCTAATCTATGCTTATTGATTAGTGGTGAATTTCTTTTGAATTTTCCGTGTTTGATTGATCTCTTTTTTTAATATAAATGTATTTATTTTAATTGGAGTCTAATTACTTTACAATATTGTAGCAGTTTTGCCATACATTGACATGATTCTGCCATGGGTGTACATATGTTCCCCATCCTGAACCCCCTTCCCACCTCCCTCCCCATCCCATCCCTCTGGGTCATCCCAGTGCACCAGCCCCAAGCACACTGTCTCATGCATTGAACCTGGACTGGCGATCCGTTTCACATTTGATAGTATACACGTTTCAATGCCATTCTCCCAAATCATCCCACACTCTCCCTCTCCCAAAGAGTCCAAAAGACTGTTCTATACATCTGTGTCTCTTTTTCTGTCTCTCATATAGGGTTATTGTTACCATCTTTCTAAATTCCATATATATATGCATTAGTATACTGTATAGGTGTTTTTCTTTCTGGCTTTACTCTGTATAATTGGCTCGTTTCATCCACCTCATTAGAACTGATTCAAATGTATTCTTTTTAATGCCTGAGTAATATTCCATTGTGTATATGTACCACAGCTTTCTTATCCATTCGTCTGCTGATGGACATCTACGTTGCTTCCATGTCCTGGCTATTATAAACAGTGCTGCGATGAACATTGGGGTACACGTGTCTCTTTCAGTTCTGGTTTCCTCGGTGTGTATGTCTAGCAGTGGGATTGCTGCGTCATATGGCAGTTCTATTTCCAGTTTTTTAAGGAATCTCCACACTGTTCTCCATAGTGGCTGTACTAGTTTGCATTCCCACCAACAGTGTAAGAGGGTTCCCTTTTCTCCACACCCTCTCCAGCATTTATTGCTTGCAGACTTTTGGATCGCAGCCATTCTGACTGGTGTGAAGTGGTATCTCATTGTGGTCTTGATTTGCATTTCTCTGATAATGAGTGACGTTGAGCATCTTTTCATGTGTTTGTTAGCCATCCGTATGTCTTCTTTGGAGAAATGTCTATTTAGTTCTTTGGCCCATTTTTTGATTGGGTCGTTTATTTTTCTGGAATTGAGCTGTATAAGTTGCTTGTATATTTTTGAGATTAGTTGTTTGTCAGTTGCTTCATTTGCTATTATTTTCTCCCATTCAGAGGGTTGTCTTTTCACCTTGCTTATAGTTTCCTTTGTTGTGCAGAAGCTTTTAATTTTAATTAGATCCCATTTGTTTATATTTGCTTTTATTTCCAGTATTCTGGGAGGCGGATCATTGAGGATCCTGCTGTGATTTATGTCGGAGAGTGTTTTGCCTATGTTCTCCTCTAGGAGTTTTATAGTTTCTGGTCTTACATTTAGATCTTTAATCCATTTTGAGTTTATTTTTGTGTGTGGTGTTAGAAAGTGATCTAGTTTCATTCTTTTACAAGTGGTTGACCAGTTTTCCCAGCACCACTTGTTAAAGAGATTGTCTTTACTCCATTGTATATTCTTGCCTCCTTTGTCAAAGATAAGGTGTCCATATGTGTGTGGATTTATCTCTGGGCTTTCTATTTTGTTCCATTGATCTATATTTCTGTCTTTGTGCCAGTACCATACTGTCTTGATGACTGTGGCTTTGTAGTAGAGCCTGAAGTCAGGTAAGTTGATTCCTCCAGTTCCATTCTTCTTTCTCAAAATTGCTTTGGCTATTCGAGGTTTTTTGTATTTCCATACAAATCTTGAAATTATTTGTTCTAGTTCTGTGAAAAATACCGCTGGTAGCTTGATAGGGATTGCATTGAATCTGTAGATTGCTTTGGGTAATATATTCATTTTCACTATATTGATTCTTCCAATCCATGAACATGGTATATTTCTCCATCTATTAGTGTCCTCTTTGATTTCTTTCATCAGTGTTTTATAGTTTTCTATATATAGGTCTTTAGTTTCTTTAGGTAGATATATTCCTAAGTATTTTATTCTTTTCGTTGCAATGGTGAATGGAATTGTTTCCTTAATTTCTTTTTCTACTTTCTCATTATTAGTGTATAGGAATGCAAGGGATTTCTGTGTGTTGATTTTATATCCTGCAACTTTACTATATTCATTGATTAGCTCTAGTAATTTTCTGGAGGAGTCTTTAGGGTTTTCTATGTAGAGGATCATGTCATCTGCAAACAGTGAGTGTTTTACTTCTTCTTTTCCAATGTGGATTCCTTTCATTTCTTTTTCTGCTCTGACTGCTGTGGCCAAAACTTCCAAAACTGTGTTGAATAGTAGTGGTGAGAGTGGGCACCCTTGTCCTTTTCCTGACTTTAAGGGAAGTGATTTCAGTTTTTCACCATTGAGGATGTTTGCTATGGGTCATATAAAGCTTTTATTTGTCATTATAGCTTTTATTATGTTTAGGCATGTTCCTTCTATTCCTGCTTTCTGGAGGGTTTTTTTTTTCATCATAAATGGATGTTGAATTTTGTCTAAGGCTTTCTCTGCATCTATTGAGATAATCATATGGTTTTTATCTTTCAATTTGTTAATGTGGTATATTATGTTGATTGATTTGCAGATATTAAAGAATTCTTGCATCCCTGGGATAAAGCCCACTTGGCCATTGATGTATAATCTTTTTAATATGTTGTTGGATTCTGTTTGCTAGAATTTTGTTAAGGATTTTTGCATCTATATTCATCAGTGATATTGGCTTGTAGTTTTCTTCTTTTGTGGCATATTTGTCTGATTTTGGTATTAGGGTGATGGTGGCCTCATAGAGTGAGTTTGGAAGTTTACCTTCCTCTGCAATTTTCTGGAAGAGTTTGAATAGGATACATGTTAGCTCATCTCTAAATTTTTGGTAGAATTCAAGTGTGAAGCCGTCTGGTCCTGGGCTTTTGTTTGCTGGCAGATTTCTGATTACAGTTTCAATTTTCGTGCTTGTGATGGGTCTGTTCAGATTTTCTATTTCTTCCTGGTTCAGTTTTGGAAAGTTGTACTTTTCTAAGAATTTGGCCATTTCTTCCAAGTTGTCCATTTTATTGGCATATAGTTGCTGATAGTAGTCTCTTATGATTCTTTGTATTTCTGTGTTGTCTGTTGTGATATCTCCGTTTTCATTTCTAATTTTGTTTATTTGATTCTTCCCCCTTTGTTTCCTGATGAGTCTGGCTAATGGTTTGTCAATTTTATTTATCTTCTCAAAAAGCCAGCTTTTAGCTTTGTAGATTTTTTACTATGGTGTCTTTTGTTTCTTTTGCATTTATTTCTGCCCTCATTTTTAAGATTTCTTTCCTTCTACTAACACTGGGGCTCTTCGTTTCTTCTTTTTCTAGTTGCTTTAGGAGTAAAGTTGATGGATCTCTTTTACAGTGCTATGTTTCATTTTCTTTACAAATATTGAAATATAGTTGATTAACAATGTTGTGGCTATTTTAGTTTCAAGTGTATGCAAAGTTATTCAGTTATACATATACATTTATCTATTCTTTTAAAAATCATTTTTTTCCATTTAGGTTATTACAGAGTATTGAGTAGTGTTCCCTGTTCCAAAATTAGGTCCTTGATAGTTATATATCTTAATTATAGCAGTGTGTACAATGTCTTGTTAATGCATAGAGCTCAACAGTGATCCCATGCTAGTCTCCCAGCAGACTTGTGTTGTCTCTTTCCCCATCACCTGCCCTGAGCCCCCTGCCATCATGTATCATAACTTTACAATAATTACTGAACTCACATAACAGAACAAGAGCCTGCCCCCAAACTCAACCAATATATTAGGGTATCTTAATGTTCAAGTGATGCTTATTAACACACTTGTGGGGAATTTGATTTTCTAGTGTGGAAAGAGGACCCTTGGCTTTTGAGTTTGCAACTCCTTCCCCTTCTGTCCCTGAGAGAACTTCATAGAGACAAGATGGACCCTTTATCGTCTCCAGCGATTTCTAAAGGGAAAACTGGGTTTAAACTTCTAGGACTGGTTGTTTCCCTTTTCATCTGTATGGACTTAAGCCCTCTTTTTCCAAATGACATCTTATGTCTTGAGTCCAGTATGTTGCCAATAAATGTTCAACAATATGGATATCTTTGTTTATTTCAAGAGATATTTGCTAAGATGTTGCATATCACATTTTGAGTAGCAGGAGAATACTTAGTTAACTTCCATATAAAAATGCATCTGCCAAAGGGAATAATTTTACTTTGAGTCATTAAGTTTTTAAATTTAGCATAGGCTGCTTTTTTTTTTTTTTTT
>SJYX01013551.1:310294-358389 GCA_006410675.1 Oreotragus oreotragus | reverse complement strand
CCCTCTCCCTCTCCCTCTCCCTCAGAGTCCAAAAATTACTGCTAATATTGATATCAATATTCATAATTTATTTTAAGCAGAGGGACAGTAAGAAACAAAATTCTAAGGTATCCCAGACCTTATTGGTTTTTTGTTAAGAAAACTGGCTAAGGGGCCATGAAGAACATGGAATTAAATAAAATGGTAACTGCTAAGTCGCTTCAGTCGTGTCGGACTCTGTGCGACCCCCATAGACGGCAGCCCACCAGGCTCCCCTGTCCCTGGGATTCTCCAGGCAAGAACACTGGAGTGGGTTGCCATGTCCTTCTCCAGTGCATGAAAGTGAAAAGTGAAAGGGAAGTCATGCAGTCGTGTCCGACTCTTTGCAGCCTACCAGGCTCCTCTGTCCATGGGATTTTCCAGGCAAGAGTACTGGAGTGGGGTGCCATCGCCTTCTCCAAAATAAAATGGTAGAGTGCTATAAAATGGTCTGAAACCTTCCAAAAATTAGCAAGTGAATTGGTTAAAATTATTTCAGCTAATTATGAAATAATTTTGAAGGGAGTATGTAAAGAAGGAACTTAGTTGATATAAAGGTCAGCAAGTAAATCAAAACAAGGAAGTCATAAATAAGTTTGAAAGATGCATTCAGCGATTATTGATTTTATAGTCAAAATAAATGATTACCAAATCAAGGGGTACCTTTATTGTAGATATGTGGGTATTCTAATAAGAAAATAATGCCCCTTACTACTTCTTTTCATTTTTAGAATTCCCATTTGTTTCTTGGTTAAAGTTTCCATTTTGCTCCCGAGATTCCCTATTTACTTAAGAAAAACTATGCTGTAGTATTTATACATTTACAATCTAGGGTATTAAGCACAAAACAAATAAAAACCTGAAGCTGAACCAGTTTTTATTATTATTTTTTTTTACTTTGCAATATTTTATTGGTTTTGCCATACATCAACGTGGATCCACCACAGGTGTACACATGTTCCCAATCCTGAACCCCCTCCCTCCTCCCTCTCCATACCATTGCTCTGGGTCATCACAGTGCACCAGCCCCAAGCATCCTGTATCCTGCATCGGACCTAAGTATTGATGGCAGCAGTCTTTTAAGGCAAAGTCTCTTGAGAAATCTGTATGCACGTCAGGAAGCAACAGAACTGGACATGTAACAACAGAGTGGTTCCAAATAGGAAAGGAGTACGTCAAGGCTGTATATTGTCACCCTGCTTATTTAACTTCTATGCAGAGTACATCATGAGACGCGCTGGGCTGGAGGAAGCACAAACTGGAATCAAGATTGCCGGCAGAAATATCAATAACCTCAAATATACAGATGACACCACCCTTATGGCAGAAAGTGAAGAAGAACTAAAAGTCCTCTTGATGAAAGTGAAAGAGGAGAGTGAAAAAGTTGGCTTAAAGCTCAACATTCAGAACACGAAGATCATGGCATCTGGTCCCATCACTTCATGGCAGATAGGTGGGGAAACAGTGGAAGCAGTGGCTGACTTAATTTTTCTGGGCTCCAAAATCACTGCAGATGGTGACTGCAGCAATGAAATTAAAAGACGCTTACTTCTTGGAAGGAAAGTTATGACCAACCTAGATAGCCTATTAAAAAGCAGAGACATTACATTGGCAACAAAGGTCCATCTAGTCAAGGCTATGATTTTTCCAGTGGTCATGTATGGATATGAGAGTTGGACTGTAAAGAAAGCTGAGCACTGAAGAATTGATGCTTTTGAACTGTGGTGTTGGAAAAGACTCTTGAGATTCCCTAGGACTGCAAGGAGATGCAACCAGTTCATCCTAAAGGAGATCAGTCCTGAGTGTTGGTTGGAAGCACTGATGTTGAAGCTGAAACTCCAATATTTTGGCCACCTGATGTGAAGAGTTGACTCATTGTAAAAGACCCTGATGCTGGGAAAGATTGAGGGCAGGAGGAGAAGGGGACAACAGAGGATGAGATGGTTGGATGGCATCATCAACTCGATGGACATGGGTTTGGGTGGTCTCCGGGAGTTGGTGATGGACAGGGAGGCCTGGCGTGCTGCCGTTCATGTGGTCGCAAGGAGTCAGACACGACTGAGCAACTGAACTGAACTGAACTAGCTTAATAAGAATGATTGCTCTTGTGAACTAGAGAGAAAGCTGATAGGAATGTAATTTCTAGTTCATGACCACATTAACAATGGTCAAAAGACAATAGCCTCTAAATGATTTTTATCTCCTGTGTTTTCTTCTACCCTGCTACCCTTTTCCTATTTTACATAGGATCCAACTCCTGATTTGTCTAGGAATACTAACAGTTTTAATGTTGGAAGTCCTGAGTCCTGGGAACTTAGTTCCTTAACTCGCAGTAAACTAGGGGGATTGATTATCCTGATTATCTATATTCTGAGTTGAGTCACTTAGCAACCACAGTATTAGCCTATAATTATCTCAAGTGCTAGAGCACTTTGTCAAATGTGGCAGTGTTGGTCAGTAATAATAACTAGGTACCTCCAGTCTTTACTGAATAATTATAAGACTCTAAACTCTACTGGCATGGGCTTCCTGGGTGGCCCAGTGGTAAAGAAACTGCCTGCCACTACAGGAGACACAGAGATATGGGTTTGATCCCTGGGTCAGGGAGATTCCCTGGAGTAGGAAATGCAACCTGCTCCAGTATTCTGGCTTAGAAAATTCCATAAGCAAAAAAGCCTGAGAAGCTACAGTCCATTGGGTTGCAAACAATCAGACACGACTGAGCATACACCCAAGGTCTACTGGCAATGTGTACCAGAGGATCTTTTCTAATTCTCACACAAACATAACCTTATTTTATCAATGAGTTACTTGAGGGACAGAGATATGTAAGTAATTTGGCTATGTCTGGCTCAGAGGATAAAGCGTTTGCCTGCAATGCAGGAGACCCGGGTTCAATCCCTGGGTTGGGAAGATCCCCTGGAGAAGGAAATGGCAACCCATTCCAGTATTCTTGCCTGGAGAATCCCATGGACAGAGGAGCCTGGTGGGCTACAGTCCATGGGGTCGCAAAGAGTCGAACACGACTGAGCGACTTCACTTTGGTATGTGAAGTAACAAAGCCAGGATTCCTTTAGATGGTTGACTTCATTACTTGTTTCGTTGTCTGCATCTTGTGTTACTGTCTTGGGAAGTATCTTAGAATGAACATCTTTTCCTTTTTCACTTCAGGTCAGTTTGGAAGCAATAAAGGATGTGTATGTATGTGTGTGTGTGTAATTAGTGGTACAGATTAATATTGAGGGTGCCAGGTTGTATTGGAACAGGAATGGGATATCCATTCACTGTATATTAGAAACTTTAAACAGGTGCCTTTGACTCTAGGGATCATGGCATTACTTCTATAATTCAAAGGACAAAAATATGAAAAAGAAAATTCTTGAATATAAAGTAGCATTCCTATTTTTATTATGCTCAATAAAGTTTCCTAGGCTGGAGAGAAAGTATAAAATCAAACATTTTCAAAAGCACTGAGTTAAAAATTCTCATTTCCAAGACAATTTAGAGAGTAAAATTGAGCCTTTAAATTACTTATAAGCCAATTCACCATGCTGTCAGAGTTATTTTTCAATCCCTGACTTGCTTCCATATGTGTGTTTTAAGGGTCTGTTGAGGTAGGTATTTAGAAATATAAGTCCTTGGCAAAGGCAAGTAAATCAAGGATTAACATGTTTATAGTATTTTTAGTTCTATGGCAGTGATTAAAGTGTTAAGTTTCATTTTATCCTCTCTAAATGAGTAAGACATGACACGAACTTGTAGAAAATTAAGAATTAATTAAATAAAACCATAGTCCTATGAATCTGGAAGGATATATCAATTCAAGCTTTGTCCTTGAGAGTCAATCTGTTTGTTCAATCTGTTCACATTCTGTAGTCATTGCATACAATTTACATCTTAGGATTCACCTCTGGGAAATTCTTCTGCTCCTCTTGAAAGCTCTCTCTAGATCTGGACTTGGCATGAGAGATGCTAAAGAAGAGTATAATTCTGACTACTTTGCAAAACTTTTTGAACTCATTAAAGACAGTGTACTAGGAGATCACCTTTATTTACATTCCTCCCTTTAGAGGGAACTTGACAGGTGCTACTTCTGTTTATTATTATTTTTTCTTTAAAATGAAGCACTGGCAGGAGTGTATTAAGTTCTATGACACAACTCTTGACCCACCTGAGATGAGTGAGAATGGAAAGCAGCCTCCTTTCTCCTATATGAGCAAGGGTTGGATTTCACTTACAGAAATAGAGAACCTTATCTACAATGAAAAGTCTGTGATTTGATCTTGATTCTATGGCACACTAACTCAAAAATTTACTGGACATCTCTGAGAATTGGTAAACTCATCTGTAATGTGGACAAACAAAAATGCCCACATGAAAAAAAGATGGGTGAAGATAATATGAGCTAAAGCACATGACAAATGTTTTGTAACTGAAATGTGGTGTATTAGTTAACTTTTCCTTTTATCAGCTTCATTTGAATCTGAGGAAAATGGGACACATGAAAGTTGTGTAATTTATCCAAAGGAAGCAGTGTAATTGAGACCGGGACCTTGGTCTTGCTACAAGGCTCTAGGGAAGGCCGGGTGAAAGAAAGTTCACTATTTTTTTCAACCACTGAGAGAGAAATGGGCTCAGGTTTAATGCTATCTGTAGGAGAAATTGTGCTGAGTTCGTAGTAAGTGAAATTTGTGAGTGTCATAAGAATATGCTGGTCGAGGATTTGGGGACAAGGGTCGAAAGTTATTACGATAAATTAATTCTCTTAGAAAAATGACTGTCGGGTGGACTTTGGTCATAGATTGACCTTGGAGGAGTATGTCTGATAATGAACTGCTTTATTTTTTTCACTGTTTTTTTTTTTTTTTTAAATTATTGGAGTAGAGTTGACTTACAATGCTGTGTTAGTTTTGTACAGCAAAGTGACTGTCTCTTATACACATCTAGATGTGTATAAGAGACAGNCCATCTTTCTAAATTCCATATATATGTCTTAGTATACTGTATCTGTCTCTTATACACATCTAGATGTGTATAAGAGACAGGAGTAGAGTTGACTTACAATGCTGTGTTAGTTTTGTACAGCAAAGTGAAGTATATATATATATATATATATATATATATATATATGTATGTATATATATTCATTCTTTTTGGATTATTTCCCACATAGGTCATTACATAGTATTCATTAGACTTCCCTGCGCTATACAGTAGGTCCTTATTAATTATCAATTTTCTGTATAGTACTGTGTACATCAGTCTCAGTCTCCTAATTTATCTTTTCTCTTCTTATCCCCTGGTAGCCGTAAGTTTGTTTTCTACAGATATGACTGTGTTTCTGTTTTGCAAATAAGCTCACTTGTGCCTTTTCTCTGCTTTACTTCACTCAGTCCTTCACTCTAGGTCCTTTCATGTTGCAGCAGATAGCATTATCGTGGTCTTTTTAATAGCTTTAGGATGGTCTTGCATGAAGGAAGAAAGTGAGGGACCCTATATGTTTCAGGCAACCCCAGTGTCCTTTCAGGTCTGGGCTGGGCATTTTTCAATGTGAATGACACAGATGCAGAGTGACTATGGTTAGTTGTAATCAGGACATTTGCTTTGCCCTAACAAAACCATTTAGGTTACTGCCAGTCCCCAAAGCTGTTCAGAAAGCCATCCTTGTATATTCTCATTGGTCTGACATCACGTATGTGAGACTAAAGTCGTCTATCCAACTCTGTGTCTGCTGTTAGGCCCCAGGCTTCTGCTTAGTTCTTTTGAATTTAATATATATTCCTTTTTCACATTCCATTTAGAATCCTCAGTCATTCATAAATACTTAAGTATCTGGAATGACCCATGGCATTTGTCTTTATACCTTGTAGTCACCCAGGCTAATGAGTTCTTATTGAAAGCTGATAGTACCTTGTGGTGGAGAAGGAAGAAGGCTGGAAGATAGAAAGATATTAAAATATTTCCACATCTTATATGGAAGTTATATTTTAAATGGAAATGTCACTTTGAGTATATTTACCATCAGGGATATGTCCCCCAGCAGTAGTTCCTTATTTGCTTGTGTCTTATAATATCTTGAATTTGATATCCTTAGAGGAATAGCTCCTAAAGTGACACAGGATAATCAAGAAATAGAACCACATGGATATTAAAAACCCCAGTGTCCTTTCAGGTCTGGGCTGGGCATTTTTCAATGTGAATGACACAGATGCAGAGTGACTATGGTTAGTTGTAATCAGGACATTTGCTTTGCCCTAACAAAACCATTTAGGTTACTGCCAGTCCCCAAAGCTGTTCAGAAAGCCATCCTTGTATATTCTCATTGGTCTGACATCATGTATGTGAGACTAAAGTCGTCTATCCAACTCTGTGTCTGCTGTTAGGCCCCAGGCTTCTGCTTAGTTCTTTTGAATTTAATATATATTCCTTTTTCACATTCCATTTAGAATCCTCAGTCATTCATAAATACTTAAGTATCTGGAATGACCCATGGCATTTGTCTTTATACCTTGTAGTCACCCAGGCTAATGAGTTCTTATTGAAAGCTGATAGTACCTTGTGGTGGAGAAGGAAGAAGGCTGGAAGATAGAAAGATATTAAAATATTTCCACATCTTATATGGAAGTTATATTTTAAATGGAAATGTCACTTTGAGTATATTTACCATCAGGGATATGTCCCCCAGCAGTAGTTCCTTATTTGCTTGTGTCTTATAATATCTTGAATTTGATATCCTTAGAGGAATAGCTCCTAAAGTGACACAGGATAATCAAGAAATAGAACCACATGGATATTAAAAATAAACCAAAAAAAAACAAGAAACAGTCTTAGGCATGTACCCTGATTAATCAAATACAGTTCATCAGAATTCTGGTGATCAGGTGGAAGTTTCACTATTTTTAATGTTAACTAGGTGATTTTAATGTATAATATATTGCCCAGCTAAGAATCATTGTACTGGAAGAACATTAGGTAGGAACTCATTCATCTAGGCCTTTGACAAAAGTTTACTAAGAAAATACTCTACCCCAGGGACTGGTAACAAAAAGAACCTCTGTCTTTGAAGAATTCAGGGACTGACAATACAGAATAGAAAGCAAGTACATGAAAAGGCTCCTGAGACTTACAATAATGTTTTTCCTGGTGAGTTTCACAAAGCAGTACAGGTTATGACATAGGGCGGTTTGGCTCACAAGATCTCATCATTCCTTTGCAGTAGGATCTTTGCTTTGAATTGCAATCCTGTGTAAGTTCCTAGCATAGTACCTCAGGCAGAAGAATTTCCCAACTCTTTGCCAACTGAATGGCCATATATGGAGCAATTTTCTTCACAGCAAATTTTTTTACAAAATTTTTTACAAAAGACACTAAAATATGTTAATAAAGGCTTGTTAAACAGATGGGCCTAATTTTTGTGTTTTAGCCTTTCTACCAACCTCTTTTCTGTCTGATTACATAAATCTGTCTCTAAGACAGCCTTGTCTGTTGTGCTTGTTTAGTCGCTAAGTCTTTTCTGACTGTTTGCTTCCGCATGGACTGCAGCCCATCGAGCTCCTTTGTCCATGGAATTCTCTAAGCAAGAATACTGGAGTGAGTAGCCATTCCCTTCTCCCAGGGTTCTTCCCAACCCAGGGATCGAACCTGGCTTTCCTGCATTGGCAGGCAGATTCTTTACCCACTGAGCCACTGGGGAACCCCCTCTAAATAATACTGGTCTTTAAAAGTTGACCCAAATCATTAAGTTTGAGAATTCCAATGAAATGACAGCAGTCTCTCTGGTTATTGTAAAATTGTACTGTGCCCTCTACTTTTCAAGTGGTGAAAACACAACCATTAGCCTCGGGGTTAGGAAACATGCTCTAGTGTCTGCACTGCTATGAAGAATTTGTGTGGAATTTGACAAGTGACTTCATTTTTCTTTTAAGTGTAATGGTTCGTTAATAGCAAAGATTATACTGGAGGTGTGGATAAAAATGCACTGAAGCCCTAAAGGCAAAATTTCAGCTCCTTCTTTGCCACTTTCTAGGGACGGTTTGTTTTCACTTGAGCCTGCCTTTATACACTTTTTAACTTAAAGAACAGAGTCACACTGGTATTATATGTGTATAGTTACATTGCATTTGCAGACTAAATTGCCATGTTGTGAAAGTTTGTGTGTTTTTATTTATTTTCCCTTTCATTTTATTTTTTTAAACTCTTTTATTTATTTATTTGGTTTTGTGTAAGAGAGAAGTTAAAAAGGTGTGCTTAAAAAGGCTCTCTCTGAGCATTAGTTGTTCTTTTGGAATATAGTATTTCTTATGTGGCTCCTCGTGAATTGCTTGAAATGCTTGTACATCATTTAGCAAATAAAATTACTTGGCTACACACTCAAAAAAGAGAAGTATTTGAGGAGATATCTTATTTAACTTATTCTAAATAAAATATATTTGAAATAATAAAGTAATGTGGAGAGCCATTCTCAAATTACAGAATTTGTAAGAATCACCTGTGTGATTATTCAGGTATGTAACCTATATTTTTATTTGTACAAGGTCATGCTTTAAAAATCCCCCTTAACCTAACTACAGGCCTATGAAGAGTGCCTGGGGTTCAGCATCTTTTTTATATTTTTTAATTTAGAAGTGTTTTTAACAGAAAATATGCAGGTATTTATTTTTTTATTAAGAATGGGATTATAATTGCTTTACAATCTTGTGTTGGTTTCTGCCATACAGCAACATGAATAAGTCTTCTGTGTGTGTCTGTGTATGTGTATTTATATATATCCATCCTCTTTAGCCTCCTTCACACCCCTCTAGGTTGTCACAGAGAGCTGAGCTGGGTTCCCTGTGTCATATAGCAGCTTTACACTGCAGGGTGGGAATAGAGACACAGATATAGAGAAAGAACTTGTGGATACAGCAGGAGAAGGAAAAAGGATGAGATGAGAGAGCAGCATTGATGTATATATTCTACCGTGTATAAAATAGATAGCTAGCAGGTATTTGCTGTCATATAGACTATTGAGTTTTGTTGGAAGTCAGAGTATTTTTCTTGTTATGAGAAATTGATTTGACAAATACAGTAGAGATAGAAAGACACTACCATGGGATAAAGGCAAATAAGTAAAACAGCCATCGTGTTTGCGATGTCATCAAAATACAAATGTTCCTATCATTGGCACCATCTTTATCTACTACACACTGCACTCAGCCAGTTCACTGAATGTTTTTCTTTTCCCTTGGATTTGGTGGTGACAGATATTCTGAATTTGAAAGTTCATGTGTTACTCTGTGGAGTGAAGATAAGGTCACGGTTGTCAGAGAGTCAGTTGAGGTGGAACACACACACACACAAACACACATATATGTTCACATGCATACTCAACTCAGGGATTTACCTTTGGAATTTTTCCTAGGTATAGATTTGGATCAATATGCAAACATATATGGAAAAAGTCTTTATTACATAATTTTTTGTAATAACAAAAACCTTAGAACATATAATTAATCAATGTTGAGGACAGTAAATACATTATGGTACATCCATGCTGTGATATGCAGCCATAGAGAGGAGTTGTGCTGATTTGACATGAGGCTCAAAATATTTTGATAAATGTACCAATCAATTTTCAAAGAGTATGTATTATATAATTACACTTGCATTTTTGGGAATATATATGTATACATACATATTCATAAATTAATGTACAAAGGTATGCTCATGTACACAGATGTTTCTGGGACAATTTGAAGAACCATTTTTGTGTGTATGTAAGAGCATGTGGTTTTTTTTTTTTTTTAGAGCTTCCATTTTACTTTATTTTACTTTACAGTACTCTATTGGTTTTGGCATACATTGACATGAATCTGCCATGGGTGTACACGAACTCCCAAACATGAACCCCCCTCCCACCTCCCACCCCACATCATCCCTCCAGATCATCCCCGTACACCAGCCCCAAGCATCCTGCATCCTGCATTGAACATAGACTGGCGATTCGTTTCTTACATGATAGTATACATATTTCAATGCTATTCTCCCAAATCATCCCACCCTCTCCCTCTCCCTCAGAGTCCAAAAGTCCGCTCTACACATCTGTGTCTCTTTTGCTGTCTTGCCTACAGGGTCCTTATTACCATCTTTCTAAATTCCATATATATGTGTTAGTATACTGTATTGGTGTTTTTCTTTCTGGCTTACTTCACTCTGTATAATTGGTTCCAGTTTCATCCATCTTATTAGAACTGATTCAAATGTATTCTTTTTAATGGCTGAGTAATACTCCATTGTGTATATATACCACAGCTTTCTTATCCATTCATCCGCTGATGGACATCTAGGTTGTTTCCATGTCCTGGCTATTATAAACAGTGCTGCAATGAACATTGGGGTACATGTGTCTCTTTCTATTCTGGTTTCCTCGGTGTGTATGCCCAGCAGTGGGATTGCTGGGTCATAAGGCAGTTCTATTTGCAATTTCTTAAGGAATCTCCACACTGTTCTCCATAGTGGCTGTACTAGTTTGCATTCCCACCAACAGTGTAAAAGGGTTCCCTTTTCTCCACACCCTCTCCAGCATTTATTGCTTGCAGACTTTTGGATCGCAGCCATTCTGACTGGTGTGAAGTGGTATCTCATTGTGGTCTTGATTTGCATTTCTCTGATAATGAGTGACGTTGAGCATCTTTTCATGTGTTTGTTAGCCATCCGTATGTCTTCTTTGGAGAAATGTCTATTTAGTTCTTTGGCCCATTTTTTGATTGGGTCGTTTATTTTTCTGGAATTGAGCTGTATAAGTTGCTTGTATATTTTTGAGATTAGTTGTTTGTCAGTTGCTTCATTTGCTATTATTTTCTCCCATTCAGAGGGCTGTCTTTTCACCTTGCTTATAGTTTCCTTTGTTGAGCACAGCATTTTTAAATGAAACAAAGATGAACATTTTTAATGTATAACCTGTATTTTAATTGCTCTCCAATTAGTTCCCATCTTTAAAAATAAGACAAAAATCCTTGATTCTGAGATCTCCTAGCTACCACCTTTCTTCGACGCAGCACCAATTTCCTCCAAAGAAAACTGTTTAAAACTCTATTTCTCCTAGAATATTGTATTATGGAGATGTCAAAGGTCTCTGAAAATGAAAAATAATCAGCAAAACAAAGCTTTCTTACAAATTTAAAAGCAAAAAAATTTTAATGTTACCACACTAACTGAAAACAAATGGATGAGAATAATACAGGAATGTCATTGAAAGGAAAAATTTGGAAGAGTTGGGAACTAACTATATATGGTAGGGTGAGGTACCAGGTTTTTCACTCTAATGTCTAGAATAGTGATAACTTAAGAACTGAGAAAATCTAGAAAGAAAACCTGTTTGACAACAGAAGCGCTCAGCTTCAGATTTTGGATCTGATAAGCTCAAAACAGCAGCGAGAGTTTTAACCAGAAATGTTTAGCAGGTAACTATTCAATCTCTGCTTGAAAATGAAGAGAGGTCAGAACTAGAGTTGTAGACCCAGGAATCATAATCAGGAAGGTCACAATTGAAGCTACAGAACTGCTTAGAATACAATAATATATGGCAAAGACACTGATTAAGATGCAGCGGCAATGTCTCCATAAATGTCTGTGGCTTCCAATGGAACATCAATTGGAAGCCCTTCCCCTAGAATGGAGGAGTTGCAGTGGCATCCATACAGCACAAAATGGTCAAGAACATCTGAAGACTGTTGAAGCACATCTCAAGACTACTTGAAGCACTGTTTAAGTAGTCTAGACCAGGAGAAAGTAGGAAGCTCTTTGCTAGGGGTTGTAAATCCTCTTTCTCTTAAGGGAAGGCATAGAGATTTAAGGATATTACCTGGTGGGTGACAGCTCAGCCAGGCCTCCCCTTCGTCCTTCCTATGAAAAGAAACAAAAACCTAATTAGACTCACTCAATGTCAAAATGGATGTTATTGATGAAGGGGAGAAAGAACATATAATTTCCTGTTTAGCCACAGCACTTACACAAATCAGTCTGATACCTTATCCAGGCATAGACAAATTTTATTGGTTGAAGAAATATTTATGGATTGTGTTTAATGCATAGACCTGTTAGTTAAGTGAAGCTCAAGTACTTCATTATGAAACATTTATTAGCTGCACTATCTTGGGTAACTTACTTCTTGATTCTGGACTTGTGTTCTCGCAAAGGTAGGTGGTCCTCAATAAACGTCAGTGTTCTTTCTATTACACATCTGGTGGTGTAGTAATAAGGTTTATTTTCAGCCCACCTAGTAGGGCATAAGTTTCTTAAACTCAGGAGACTATGTTTCATTCATCTTCACCATTATTTCCATTTTTAAAACCTATTAGTATAATAGTTGCCATTCATGGCACTGCTGTTGGAGAAGGAAATGGCAACCCACTCCAGTATTCTTGCCTTGGAAATCCCAAGGACAGAAGAGCCTGGTCGGCTATAGTCCACGGCAAACATGACTTAGCGGCTGAACATCTCGGTACCACTGTAGTCATTCTGGTGCCTGGCAAAATAACTTGCACAGTATATGATGACAATAAATAAATGGTTTGCTGTTCATTCCAACTAAGCTGTTAGCGTCTCGAGAGCAGGAACCACCCCTTAAGTTTAGAGTACACATCTGAACTCCGCCGACCATCAGTTTAGGTCAGAGTGTGAACATGGTAAGCGTTACACTGTTCCCTGAAAAGACCTGTGAAGTGAAGTGAAGTGAAAGGCGCTCAGTCATGTCCGACTCTTTGCGACCCCATGGACTACACACAACATGACTAACACACCACTAGAAGGCGATGGCACCCCACTCCAGTACTCTTGCCTGGAAAATCCTATGAACAGAGGAGCCTGGAAGGCTGCAGTCCATGGGGTCGCTGAGGGTCGGACACGACTGAGTGGCTTCACTTTCACTTTTCACTTTCATGCATTGGAGAAGGAAATGGCAACCCACTCCTGTGTTCTTGCCTGGAGAATCCCAGGGACGGCGGAGCCTGGTGGGCTGCCGTCTATGGGGTGGCACAGAGTCGGACACGACTGAAGTGACTTAGCAGCAGGGGCCGAGAAGCATGCCAAGACTCCTGGTAATGCAGATTGCTGGGACTTTTGGAAATAGCTGATAAGTATTTGCTAAATGGCCATGACTACTTGGCCAAGAGTCTTCCTGCCTCTCAGTTTGCCTGTCTTTCTCCAACTCATTGATCCTATTCGGCCTCTGCCATCACACGAGCATACGTGTTTCCTGGGATACATAACTCTTCCGAGAATGAAAAACAATGATCATGTGGATTTGAGTCTTCTTCTAGGCCCAGGGTTCCCTCAACAATTGATGAGGCAACCCCTATGGACATCCTGGGTCGGGGATGGCGCTCCTTAACGTAAAGGCAACATCCGCTACCCGCCTCCTATGTCCCAGTTCTGGACCTAGATTCACCTGAGAGCCTGGGCCCAGTCGCTCTGAATCCTCAAAGGTGCCGCCATCTTGACCCGCCTCCACCAGCCCGCCCCTTCCGCTCTCTCCCGGAAGTGGATTCCCCACAGAGCCTACGTCGAGAACGAAGGGCGGGATCTACCCGAAAAGCCGCTAATGAAAATACGCGGTGGATTCTCTTTCTCTCCCCGCCCCTTTGCACGCGCGGTCCTTGCAGGAAGCTGGTTCCTGACCGGAGGTTTACTGGCTAATTCGGTAGAGTTACACCTGCCTGCGAAACTGACGCCGCTGTGCAGCAGCGCGCGTTCGAGTCCTCCTGTCTCCCTGTTAGGTGAGCACTGTGTGCCGCGATCTTACGCGGTGAAGCCTAGCGGGCACAGCGCGGGCTCGCGATTGCGCATGCGTCCTCTCCGGAAGGTGGTCGAGGAGGTTTTAAGTAACTTGGCCGCCTGGGTTTTTCTGCTTACCCGTCCTTTCAGTGTCTTCTTAGTCCAGGCTGGCCTTCGCGAACCAACTGCCGACCTTCCATCCTGCCCTGGTCTCTGAGCGAGGGTCTTCCACTTTTTACTCATGAGAGACTGAAGCCAAGTTGAGGTGGGGAAAGTATATGACAGTATTTACTTAAGTCCTTTCGTAGCCCATGCACTTGTCCCTTAATAGCATCTTATTCCTTGCGGTAACTCTGTGAGTTAAATATTACCTTAAGAAGGAAACTAAGGGATTTCCTGTGTGATCCAGTCGTTAAGATTGCCCTTCCACTATAGGGGACACCAGTTCGCTTCCCGGTAGGGGAACTAAGATCCCACATGCCAAAAAACTGGGGAAAAAAAAAAAANATTTGTTGGTTATTCAGAAGCGTGTTGTTCAGCCTCCATATGTTGGAAGTTTTAATAGTTTTTCTCCTGTGTTTGTTTAATAAAGGGCTTTCTGCATTTCTTTTTCTTTTAATTGAGGTATAGTTGATTTACATGTTGTGTAAGTTTCAGGTCTACAGCTTAAGTGTTTCAGTTACATATGTACTTTTCAGATTGTTTTCTATTATAGGTTATTACAAGATATTGGATATATTTCCCTGTGCTATACAGGAAATCCTTGTCACTTATCTATTTTATGTATAGTATTTGTATCTGTTAATCTCATACTCCTAATTTATCCCTCTCTAACTTTCTCCTTGGTAGTCATAAGTGTGTTTTCAGTGAGTCTTTTTCTATTTTGTATACAGATTCATTTATATTAGTTTTTTAGATTATGCATTGGAGCAATATCATATATTTGTGTTTCTCTGATTTGTTTCACTTGGTATGTGATAATCTCTATGTCCGCTCATGTGTACAGCCCATATACATTCATGTATACGGCTTGCTGGAAATGGCGCTCTTTCATTCTGTTTATGGCTAAGTAATATTCCATTGTGTGTTAATTTAAAAACTGACTTGCATTAAGTAAGCTGTTACTGAGAAAAAATGTAAGTATTATAATAGGAAGATGAAGCAATTAGGAAAGCTAGTCTCTGCCATTTTTAATTGCTAAAACATCAGTGCTTCCCTGGTGGCTCAGACGGTAAAGAATCTTGCCTCCATAAAGAGACCCAGGTTTGATCCCTGGGTCAGGAGATGCCCTGGAGAAGGGAGTGGCTACCCAATCTAATATTCTTGCCTGGAAAAGTCCATGGACAGAGGAGCCTGGTAGGCTACAGTCCATGGGGCGGCAAAGAGTTGGGCATGACTGAGTGGCTAACACTGTCTTCAAAGCACTGGTGCACGTTTTTTCAGTATGTATTGGAAACCTACTAAGTGCTCAGTGTTATGCCCCCAGGTCAGAACCTGCCTAGTAAGTCGACGAGTGGCTTACTAAGTGTAAGGATGAAATGCTTTAAAGAAAAAGAAAAAAGACAAGCACCACACATATAATGTATGTTCAGTGAGCTGGAGGTGTCGTCAGTGTAGCTTTCCACGCGACTTCCCTGGTTGACCACATCTGGATTTGGAGGAGAGGATCAAGTGCTGGAGAAAACTTTTTTCTTATTTGTACTTTCTAAGAAGAAAATCCGTATAAATGGATCCTCAGTGATACTTTTAAGTTGCAAATCTCGTTATTAACCTAGAGATTCTTGCCTCCACATTTTCCTAACGCACAAACATTTTTATATCTAACATTTTAAATTTTCTGAGCCTTTAAGTTTGATTTTAAGTCTATCATGTTCTCTTAGGACTGAATGCAGAATCAGTGAGATATTTGTAACCATGCTGCTGCTGCTGCTAAGTCACTTCAGTTGTGTCCGACTCTGTGTGACCCCATAGACGGCAGCCCACCAGGCTCCCCCATCCCTGGGATTCTCCAGGCAAGAATACTGGAGTGGGTTGCCATTTCCTTCTCCAATGCATGAAAGAGAAAAGTGAAAGTGAAGTCGCTCAGTCTGTCCGACTGTTAGCGACCCCATGGACTGCAGCCCACCAGGCCACTCCGTCCATTGGATTTTCCAGGCAAGAGTACTGGGGTGGGGTGCCATTGCCTTCCCCGATTTGTAACCATAGCTGTGGTTAATGATTTTTTTTTTTTAGATTCAGTGAATTCCAACTGGAAAACCTGAGCACTGGAATCTCTCAGCATTCCATTGAAAATCTAGTTGGGAAAGTCAAAATTCGCTGTGAGCATTCATTTTATCAGTGGAGATAAAAATGCTTACTTCCCTATGTTATCATGGGGCAATGTCCTTCAAGGGTGGACTGTAAATAAACCATCTAGCAAAGTGCCTCAAAGAGGAAACACTGAAAAACTGATAGCTCTTGTAGTGATAATGATGATTTCTGAAATAGATTTTAATTCATGAAAAAGTCAATATCTTCCATTCTTTTACTGTGTTTTTTTTTCATTTATAAATAAAAAGCTTAGTAATTTTCTCCCACTGAAATCAATACATCAAAGTTAGATCTGCATGATGTTAAATATTCATTACCAACAATAGACATCTTGTAAACCAGTTTTAGAAGAAAATGATTCTGACCCACCAGAAAGTGCCAGTACATTGTGGGTTTATGCTCTCTGCTAACTGTTAACTCTGTAAATTTAACTGTGAAATCTGACTTAAATTATTCATAGTCATTTCTTTTAATAACCTATAATAATATAACTTCCTTTCAAAGACATTAGAAATAGGGAAGGATGTATTCACAGTAACTTCTTTGGAATAGTGCTATACTTGGGCGGGAAAACAACATGCAAATAATTTGGGTGTCCTCAGTCCCTCTTCACCTCTTGGTTTCTTTCTTGTAGATATAGCAAGCATAAGTCATTTTTTAAACAGGTATTTTTAGATCTTCTATTTATTTGTTTTATTTTTGGCTATGCTGGACCTTTGCTACTGCACACAGGCTTTCTCTAGTTGCAGCGACTCTACTCGTGGTGTGTGGCTTCTCATTGCAACAGCTTCTCTTGTCCTGAAGCACACACTCTAGGTGCCTGGGCTTCAGTAGTTGCGGTGAACAGGTTTATTTGCTCCTAGGCACGTGGGACCTTCTCTGATCAGGGATCGAACCAGTTCTTAACCACTGAACCACCAGGGAACTCCAGCATAAATCATTTTTTTGGTCAAGATTTCATGTCTATTTCACTATATACCCTGCTGCTGCTGCTGCTAAGTCGCTTCAGTCGTGTCCAACTCTGTGCGACCCCACAGACAGCTGTCCACCAGGCTCCCCCGTCCCTGGGATTCTCCAGGCAAGATCACTGGAGTGGGTTGCCATTTCCTTCTCCAATGTATGGAAGTGAAAAGTGAAACTGAAGTAGCTCAGTTGTGTCCGACCCTCAGCAGCCCCATGGACTGCAGCCTTCCAGGCTCTTCCATCCATGGATTTTCCAGGCAAGAGTACTGGACTTGGGTACCATTGCCTTCTCCATATACCCTGAGATTAGTTTAAATAAAAGCTGCCTGTGTAGCTACACTGAAACTTTCTTATCTCTTTAAGGGTTATTGAAATATTAATATAGAAGAGGAAAACAAATTTCACAAAGTCTCGTTATGTAAAAT
Organism: Oreotragus oreotragus; assembly: GCA_006410675.1. NCBI lineage: Eukaryota > Metazoa > Chordata > Mammalia > Artiodactyla > Bovidae > Oreotragus > Oreotragus oreotragus. The sequence continues at coordinate 340,921 of SJYX01013551.1, read as the reverse complement.
TGTTAGAATACCTCTAATTGTTAGTGTTGAAACACATACACTTTCAGGTGACTTAAAATGAAGGGGAAAATAAAATCCATCATTCTGGAAAATCTTTAGTGTATAGAACCAACGCCTGCTTATATGAAGGGTGAGTCCTATCCTTTTGCGTAAAGTTCTGGAATTTTTTAACTAAATTAATTTATTTTAATTAGAGGCTAATTGCAATATTGTGGTAGTTTTTCTGACCATTTTCTGAGCTTTGCCACCTATTCACATAAATGGTTTTAAGTCATATAAAGCCTCATGAACCGTGTCTTGATATCAGTGAAAACTCAGCTATTGGAGTTAGAATTGACCAATTAAAAGACTTATGCAAAATTATGATTATGATTTTTAATTTTTTTAAAACTTCTTGCATTTCCAAAACTTTTCTAGAATCTCTGCTTCTAGAATTCATAGCAGCTCTCACCAGTTCATATATATTCAGTGTGAGAAATAGAGAGAGTGAAAAGAGAAAGTAGTAAGCAAGCAGTTTGTCAGTTAGCAAATAACAGTTTCACCAAGTACCTTTGTACACCAGGCCCCGTGAAGACAGACATTTCCACAAATCGTTAAAAATAGCTATTTAATTGACTCTTCGAGTGCCCAGAGTGAGCATGCTACAGAAGAGGAGGACAGGGCGCTCTGGAGGAATGGGCCAGGAATGGCAAGAGCCCAGTGTTTCCCTGGGGAAGTGATGATGAAGCCGAGTCCAGGGCTGAATAGGGGTTGGAGGGGTATCCCCTCAGATCCAAGGAAGGGGGAACAAACAAGGGGTCATTGAAACTCCAGGTTAGCATTTTTGCAAGAGAAAGGATTGTGGTGTCAGTTTTCTCAACCTGGTCACTTTCAGGTAGAATTGTGAGAGCTCTATGGGAAAAAGAAAGAAAAAAAAAAAAAAAAGGAAAGAGAGGGAGGAGGAGGGGCAAAAGAAAGGAAGGAAGGAGGGAAGGAAAGAAGAAAGAAAGAGAGAAAGAAGGAAAGAGACAGGAAGGAAGGAAGGAAGGAAGAAGGAAAGAAAGGACATATATTGATTAGTTTACTTAGAGACTTGATACAGATGTTAATTCACGATTAGCAAAAGATGCCTGCCTACTCTAAAGTATTTAGCAATATGTTTGTCTGGTAGGCTGTTTTTAATTTCAAAGAGGGAAGTCTGTGGTTACCTGATTTGTTGCTCTCAGCTTCAGTAGTTTGAACACTGAAGACTAAATTGGAAGTGTAGCCAACAGGTGATCCATTAAGGACTTGAGTACAGCTAAGCCTTCCTTTGGGATGTATACTTTTACAGCCAATAAACCTGGCCTTACTAGCTCCTAGTCGCTTTGCTTGCCAATAATACAGCCTTATAATGTAACAGAATGACACACAGTAGAGCCACTCCTCTTAGGTTTTCACCCTGATTATTGACTCTGGGAAGCCTCTTAAAATGGCAAAGGATTCAGTGTTCACCCAGACTCCCTTGTGGGACTCAGGAAAGAGGTGATGATATAGTTGCTATGTTTTAGTTAGTTTGAGACAAGTTCCTGCAGGTAATATTAATTTTGAAGATATTTAAATTATTACCTGAAATCCTTTAAAAATTATGTTGAAAAATATTAATTGTCTGACAATAATGAATATATGTTACTGGGAGTTATAACTAAGACTTGGTGTTAGTCGCTTCATCATGTCCAACTCTTTGTGACCCCATGGACTGTAGCCCTCCAGGCTCCACCATCCATGGACTTCCACAGGTAAGAATACTGGAGTGGGTTGTCTTTCCTTTCTCCAAGGGATCTTCCCAACCAGGGGATGGAACCCATGTCTTCTGCATTGCAAACAGATACTTTACCATCTGAGCCACCAGGGAAACTCATAACTATGACTTAAGTCCTGAACAATTGATTGAAGCATCATGAAAATTATGTCTGAGAGTGAATATGACATTTGCCAGCAGGATGTAATGATGAATAATAGTCTGGGAAAGCTAAAATGAAAGAACAGTGATAATAATCTATATGAAAGGTAATTGAGCATTAATATTATAAGTATATTGTGTGATTTTTAAGGGTACATCTCCAAATGTAATAAATGCTTGAAAGTACTATGTTTCAGTAATGGGTTTATAATCTCTGCTTGCTCCATTGGAATAGCTCAAAATATGGGAGCCTTTTAAAATGACTAAATGCACTTCAAAGATCAAAATGTTTATTATGTATTTGTAGCAATTGCTTCTAATGATTATGAAATCAATGTGTTAATGATTTTATTTGTATTTTTAAGGATGGTGACACTGAGCGGATCTTAGAAAACATTCTCTCTTGCTCTCTGATTTTAAAGAGCAGAGCCTTTTGCCTGGCCTCCTTACCTGCAGTGTTGCTCCCTTCCCATTCATTTTTACACTGTTGTGGTCCAACATAAGTGGTCCTTTTAAAGCCCTCCGCTTAAGATCTTTCAGTTGGTTCTCAGTGACTGTGGCATCATTTGTCAAAGTGTGTTCCCTAAAACGTAGCTCAGCCTGTTGTAATTGCACTGTAATTAAGGATGGGGGTTCCAAAAATCATTTGTGTTTGACAAGTGGAGTGAATCACAAGTCATTATCTTTTCTGTAGGACCTCTCAGTTCCTTTCTTGGTAGGCACTGTTGACCAAACAGGTACAAACAAAAAAAGTTTTGTTCTGATTTTGTTTTCGTTTTTCCCTCAAAGCATCTCCTAGGACTTGTGATACACGTAATGTAATGCGTTGCCTTTTGACAAACACCTGTCTAAGGGATAAAGTCCACAATTCTAAACATGAAATACCTCTGCCTTTTGTTCAACTTCCTGCCTCAGTATTACACACTCAGACTCTAGAGTGCTGGTGGTTGTTTTGTCTCTCACTCGTGTTCAACTCCTTTGTGACCCTGTGGACTGTAGCCTGCCAGGTTCGTCTGTTCTTCATGGGATTTTCCAGGCAAGATTACTGGAGTGGGTTGCCATTGCCTTCTCCAGGAGACCTTCCCAACCCAGGGACTGAACTTGGGTCTCCTGTATTGACAAGTGGTTTCTTTACCACTGAACCATCTGGGAAGCCCAGATCATAGTTATTTCCAACCAACTCAACTTTTCTGCAAAGCTGCTTTGCTCTGTCCTCTCTCTGGGAAGTTGCTTCTGCTTTGCTGAGCTGTCTCCTACTTGGCCCTCCCAGACTCAGCTCAAGCATCACCACTAAGCAGCCTTTGTTCTTTCCTTCCCCTGTGTTACCCGACATACCTCTTACCCTCATATCTCATTGTCACGGTTATCAAACTAGGCTGCCACCCCATTGACATTGACATGACATCAACTATCAATACAAGATCCCCATATCCTTTTAGTCAAGTGTGTATTTCATCATCTTTTCCAGCCTGCTGCCTAGTACATCGAGGAGGGCGTGACAACCTACTCCAGTACTCATGCCTGGAGAATCCTATGGACAGAGGAGCCTGGCGGGCTGTAGTCCATAGGGTCACGAAGAGTCAGACATGCCTGAAGCGTCTTAATACACACACACAAACATGCCTAGTACATGTAGGCACTCAGTAATTAGTCATGGACAAGTGGGAGTGTACCTTAAGGTGGCATGGCTGCATGGATGATCTTCCTGCCCATAGGGTCTCTGCACTCACCTATGGACGCCTAATCTTCAGCTCACCGTAAAGAGATCCGGCAAGATGAATACTAAGGCACTCTGATTACTTTAATTAATTAATTTAATTAGCTCTATGATTAACTTAGTAAAGCCCTTAAGGAGCTAATAAAAATGTATCTTGAAGGGAAGAACAAGGAACAAACAATATTGAAGATCGAGTGTTAGAGACTTATGCATTTAGCTGATAGAAGTGGGTTCTTGCTATTTTTATTCCCAAGTAGCTGGTGGTATGCAAGCAAATTTTAGCAGCCGCATATGAGCTTAAGAGAAACTTTGAATATATTCCAGCTAATATTTGGAGATAACTACTGAGTCTGTAGTGTCTGAAGCTGCTTTTTCATGAGTCCAAGAAACATCGGAAATGATTTTACCATGGATATTAGTTATCTGGCCTCTGCCGGAAAAGCTGCTATTCAGTTAAGCAAGCATGTCAGTTCACTGAGAGACAAATTAAAGTATGTTTTTTTGATGATATGGGGGGGGGAAGTAAAATAAGGAGAGTGAAAATTGAATTTTTCCTATAAAAATGTATAGAGTTTCCTACGTTATCTGCTTCTTTTTATATGGCACATTAAAATTGTAAATAAAATTGAATTGGACCTCTCCCAAACAGAGCATTCTCAGTGTCTGATTATATATATATATATATATATATACAGATTATATAAAATCAAGTATATATACATACAGACATATAGTTTCTCAATAGAAGGTGGTGAAATGAGATGTTGGATACTAAAGTCATTTAATTTGTTTTAGTATAAGTGCATCATATAGGCNTGAATTGGACCTCTCCCAAACAGAGCATTCTCAGTGTCTGATTATATATATATATACAGATTATATAAAATCAAGTATATATACATACAGACATATAGTTTCTCAATAGAAGGTGGTGAAATGAGATGTTGGATACTAAAGTCATTTAATTTGTTTTAGTATAAGTGCATCATACAGGCTCATGACTCTGCTAAAATGTTGACCCCAGGTTATTTCCAGTGAGGTAAACTCATTAGACATCTTCCCTACATTTCTGTGTTCTGTTCCCAGAAAGCAGTATTAGGGAAAATGAGTGATCTTTCAGTAGTTTACTTTGTTAATTTGGTTTTAAAATTGCATCATGCCTAGAAAAGTTGAAAGTGTTTTTGAAAACCAAATATAGAACAGGTAAATAGACCCCAAATTCTAAGATGCTGAGAGTAGACCGGAAGTAGTTAGGTGGGGGTGTAGTTAGGTGGGGAGGTGTGCAGTCCAGCAGGCAGGCAGGCAGTCTTAGTGGGTGATTATTACACCAGAGGTTGAAAATGCAAGGAAAGTGGAAGACTTTGAATTCCAGGTCATTTCTCACCTAAGTTCTGGCCAGTTGTTATTTTCCCAAACCACATTGCTTCTGGGCTTTTAATTTTTCAGTTTGAGATAGCAGAATATTGTAGGCATGAAATAGTTTTAGAAAAGGACAAGTTTATATTCGCCATGGACTGTTTTTTTTTTTTTTAATTTTTATTTTTACTTTATTTTACTTTATAGTACTGTATTGGTTTTGGCATACATTGACATGAATCCATCACGGGTGTACATGAACTCCCAAACATGAACCCCCCCTCCCACCTCCCACCCCACATCATCCCTCCAGATCATCCCCATACACCAGCCCCAAGCATCTTGCATCAAACATAGACTGGCGATTCGTTTCTTACATGATAGTATACATGTTTCAATGCTATTCTCCCAAATCATCCCACCCTCTCCCTCTCCCTATATTGCCTTGTCCCGGGACCAAGGAGTGATTTCATGACCTCTCAAAGTTCCTTCTGTGTCGTATCCCTCCCACTTCTATTATTCTAGCCCAAGGTAAAGTGAATCTTCTTTGACTGTAACACTATTTTTTTAATGTTTAAAAATTCAAGCACGGTGGTTATGGTCATGAAAGAGGAAGTTATCCCTGTAATCTCTATCAACAGAAGACAAGAAAGATTAAGAAAACATGTCAGAGCTTCTCCTGAGTTTTTCCAGGTGATATCTGTATGATTTTTCACTTTTTGATTTTGATGTGAACTTTTGTTTCTCCCACAACATGGGAGCAATTTGATTATAACTTGGACTTAGCGATATTGGAGTAAGCCAATCCTAAAAATGTCACATGTAAGCGTTTATTGTCTGCTTGCTTTTCAGGTTTTTCTTTTTGTAAATGTAAATACAGAGTTTAAGGTAGGAGGATGGGGTTTGCTGGGAAGATGAATTACAGGATAGAAGATGTAGGTGGGTGATCTGGTACTGTGGGGTATGAAGCCTAGACAAGAGACCATGGTGTGAAATGGAAGTATTGAAACATTGTGGTCCCTTATGAATCAGTCAGGATTTAGTTCATCAGGCTGAATGTGAAAGACAGATTTCACTTATTTCATATACACTGATGTGAGGGTGGAGGGAAAGGTTGCCTTTAAACCATGTCCTACCAAGATGTCTATAATTGTTTCGCAGAAGCCCTGTATCAAGATTTGTATCTTGGGATCATGGTTTATTGTATTCTTTCTGAAATAGATTGGGTCTCACCATCTGGTGATGGACCTGATTTTATGTCCTCTCTTTGGATTTAGGGTATTTCTGTTAAGTGTATCAAACATCACTGTTCCTGGAGAAATGAGCAATCAAATAAATGCAGTCTCCTCTTATCTGGTGCTTATTAACTATAAACCATGCTGGTTTAAAATATGAAGTGGTTTATGGTATACTAAGTGGAAACCATCTTGGCTAAAACACATTTGAAAGACACAACACGGGCATGTATCACTTTATTTCCATTTCTAGCTGTCAGTGGAAATGGGAGGAAGCCCTCTTCCTTTCTGGTTGATTATTCTATTATTGACAGGATGAGAGTGTGGGAGACATACATGCTGATTTAGTGTTGCACTGATGAAACCATTCAGGTTGTGTGATGTGTCATTTGTCACCGCTGCCTTATCAAGGTACTTCAGCTGTGCCCAAACCAGCCCTGGTAATTGCTGTAGTTGCTTGTGGCAAAGTTATGTCAATGTCAGTCACTTAATGACTTTTGACTGCTTTATGTCAGATGTTCCCTCTAAAGAAAGACAGGGTAAGGGAGTTTTTATACCCAGGTATGGGTATAAATCCAAAGTCTAAATAGGCAGGTTCATTTTTTTCCCTAATCAGAACTTAAATGCAAATGCTAGCATTTTATGTTTTAAAATGAAGGGATACAATTAAGTTTATGATTCACCTCAAGTGAAATCTTCTGTTATATTCATACTTTCCTTCTCTGGTCCTAAGGGTAAATTCAAGTCAAGTACAGCTTTGAACACGTGCACTGAAATAACGGTAATCATTTAAGGTGTACAGTTTCTGTTAGAAACATCCTTCTAGTTAATGCAACTCAAGGGCCTTCTCTAAACTCTTTATAGTCTCCAATTTAGTTTTCTTTTTTTATTATTATGATGTTTGGATTCAAGGGAGATATACAATTAAAGGGATTGACAAAGAGTTTCATTATAAAAATAAGCATCTACAACTTCACTTGCTGGCTTGCAAGTTCATGTCAGTTAAGAATCAGAGACACATATATATATACACACTGCATACACATCACACACGGCAATATAACCTGTTCTGTGTACATTCTTCACAATACATTACAATATTCTTTCTATATTGATCGATTTTAATTGTTATGTAGTAGACCATTGTATTTATGTGTCATAATTTAATCCAACTCATCTTAATGGGCATTTATTTTGTTTCCAGTCTTTGCTATTAACAGCAATGTTGTGATCATCTTTATCCACACATCTTAGCTTGTTAGTTGAACAATTATTTCGAAATCTCATTCTAGAAATGTATTTATTGGATCCAAAGGTATGTCTGATTTTAAGATGCTTAGACATATTGGCAAACATGCCCCCAGAATATTTCTTCCAATTTATAGCATTGCTTAGAGCATAAAGGAGTAGTGTTGAGTCTCCATTATAACCAAAATTGGAATGTTTTCCAAATCATATCAATACAATAAGTGGATAAAATGCAACTCATAACTGTTTGATTCCTTTGGATACAAAGAAGTTTGACTATATTTTTCTATGTAATTTGGCTGTTTCTAGTACTATAAGATATCAATGGAAGGCAAAATAATTAATGAAGATTTGAAATGGGCCTCAAGGAATCGCACCAGGTTTCGGGGTAGGAAATACAAAAGGTTACCAGAGGAGGGACCTTTGAGAACTAAAGAGCCCATTTGAGTTACAACCAGGATAGATTCTGAGCCCTAGTCAGTGGGTAATGAACCTCATAGAAGAGAGACCCAATATTGTCAGAGCTCCCAAACTCTGAAGATCACCTAGAATCAGGATCTCTCTATTAAACATCTTCCTAGGAAACATGCTTTGCATATTTTGTCAAAATTCATCTGCTGGTTGGATTTGGTTCACAGGTGTTGAGAGTCGTTGATTTGTGTAGGTCCGTATGACATTCCAGGGCTTCGCTGGTAGCTCAGTAAGTGAAGAATCCGCCTGCAGTGAGGGAGACCCAGGTTCTATTCCTGGGTTGGGAAGATCCTTTGGAGAAGGGGATGGCAACCATTCCAGTATTCTTGCCTGAATAATCCCACGGACAGAGGAGTCTGGTAGGATACAGTCCGTGGGATTACAAAGAGTCGGACATGACTGAAGGACTAATGCACATATGGCATTCCAGAGCAAGGGGACAAAATAAGTCAAAGCCGAGGACCCTGGGAGAAGTTCAGTATAGAAGGATCAAGCTAGAAATCTAGACTGGAGAAGAGAGGAAAAGAGAAAGGTCATAGGGAATTCAAGATAGAGCGAGTGGTATGTAGAGGTTTTTGTAGATAAACAGAGGAGTTCCTATGAACTCAAAAACAAAAGATAAGATGCTTCAAGTGTGTTTTTATTTTGTTTTTCTTTGTTTAGTTTTGTTTCTGGAGGAACAGCATCAGTACTAACAGATGCGAGGAAAGAAATCCAGAGAAGTTTTGTCCCAGTGCTCTAGGCAGGAGGTGATGAAGTGCTTCAATGAGGTGATGGGCTTCAGAATTTGAAAACAGGAAGTGACTTAAGACATTTAAAGATTTGAGGGTTACATTGTACAACATGGGGATTATGGCCAATATTTTAATAACTATAAATGGAATATAACCTTTAAAATTGCATATTGCTATATTGTATACCCGAACTTATATTGGACAGCAACTATACTTCAATATCATTTTTTTAAAAAAGACTTAGAGAGGAACTCAATGATATGTGTCAAGCTGTTGCATAAAACAGACCCTTTCTCCCTTGTCTTTTTGACTTCCATACTTGTAAGATTTAAATTTTATATTTTTCTTCTGAGATATAGGTACCCCTCTAGGGGACATTATCTCTAGGTGATAAATGAATAGTGAATTCTTAACCCCATTTATTACTGGATTATTGGGGTAAACAAGTGATTCAGGTTATGTGTGAATGTTAATGATTAAAGAAGATCACAGTTGGTACCAATAAACCTTTGTAAAATGATTAATAATGTAAAATAATTATTCAGAGATTCTCCAAATAACTAAGGATATTGGTAGTCTGGGAACAGTATAATATTAGATGAGCTCTGAAATAATCAGCTGAGACTAACCCATGCTGAACTGTATAAACAAGTCATTAGCAGTAACTAGAAGGGGGCAAGAGAGCCATATAAATCACTTTTAGTCTCTCTAATAAAGCATTGGTGATTAATTTTAGAACAAAGGACTGGTCATAAGAATAAAAGCAGAAAGAAGGTATAATACTATTTAGGTTTCAAATCTCTGGTGCCTAGGATAACTTATATCTCAGGGTAAGAAAATTTGTTTAAAATATGCCAATTTCCTTAACAGTCTCTGAACTGTAGGATTCACTGAAATGAAACAAATACCAAAATATACCCAAATGTATTTAATTTTTCAATTTTTATTTTTGTTAGATAATTTATCTAGATGGATCAAAAATTTAAAATAGACATCAAAACTAGAAGGAAAAGTTTTTTCTGTCTCTGGCCAAAAATTTCCCAGTTCTCATATTGCCTTCAATTTCTTCATGCATAGACAGATATGAAAATATAGCTATTATCCTGGTTTAACCCCTTTTTTTTCTGACTTTACAAAAAAACACAGCACATATCTTATGTATACCCTTTCACCATTTGGTTATTTTGCTTGTTTGTCTGTTTCAGTTTGGCAGTATCTCTTACAGATGTTTACACACTAGTATAGAGAAAGAAATTTCTATACGATTCCTTATGGGTGCATATTATTCCACTCTACAGGTATGGCCACTACTGATACAGGCTTGCTTGTTTTCAGCATTTTGCTGTTACACACAGTGATGTACAAGTATGACTATTGTTGTTGTTTAGTTGCTAAGTTATATCCAACTCTTTTGTGACCCTGTGGACTGTAGTTCACCAGCCTGCTCCATCTATGGCATTTACCAGGCAAGAATACTGGAGTGGGTTGCCATTTCCTTATCCAGGGGATCTTCCCAACCCAGGGATCAAACCCACATCTCCTGGCAGGTGGATTCTTTACTCCTGAGCCACCAGAGGAGCTCACAAATATGAATATCAGTTCAGTTCAGTCGCTATGTTGACTGTAGCTGCAGGATAAATTCCAAGTGCACTTTCAGTTGTTGTAACACCCGCCATGTTTGTGAACTGATTTTAGCATGTCTTTCTTCCTCCAAGTCTGAACACAATTTAACTGTAAAGAATGGATGGAGATGTTTATAATAGCCAGGACTCGAAAGCAACCTAGATGTCCATCAGCAGATGAATGGATAAGAAAGCTGTGGTACATATACACAATGGAGTATTACTCAGCCATTAAAAAGAATACATTTGAATTAGTTCTAATGAGGTGGATGAAACTGGAGCTGATTATACAGAGTAAAGTAAGCCAGAAAGAAAAACACCAATACAGTATACTAACACATATATATGGAATTTAGAAAATGGTAATGATAAACCTGTATGCAAGACAGCAAAAGAGACACAGATGTATAGAACAGAATTTTGGACTCTATGGGAGAGGGAGAGGGTGGGATGATTTTGGAGAATGGCATTGAAACATGTATAATATCATGTACGAAACAAATCGCCAGTCCAGGTTCGATGCAGGGTACAGGATGCTTGGGGCTGGTGCACTGGGATGACCCAGAGAGATGACCCAGAGATACCATCTCTCTGGTAAGTGGGTTCAGGATTGGGAACTCATGTACACCCGTGGTGGATTCATGTTGATGTATGGCAAAACCAATACAGTATTTTAAAGTAAAATAAAGTAAAATAAAAAAAAAAGAATGGATGGAGAAGATTTGGTACATATATACAATGGTACATATATACAATTTGGTACATATATACTACTTAGCCATAATAAAGAATGAAATAATACCATTTGCAGCAACATGGATGCAACTAGAGATTATCATACTAATGAACTAGGTCAGGAAGAGAAAGACATCCCATTATGGTATCACTTATATGTGCAATTTCAAATATAACACAAATGAACTTATCTATGAAACAGAAACAGACTCACAGACATACAGACCAGGGGGACGGGAGGGTTGGGGAGTGATGGTTTGAGAGTTTAGAATTAGCAGATGCAAGCTATCATATACAGAATGTATAAACAACAAGGTCATACTGTATAATACATGGAGTTGTATTCAATGCCCTGTGATAAACCACCATCATGGAAAATAATATGAAAAAGAAGCATTATATATATATAATATATAAATGAATCACTTTGTATAACAGAAATTAACACAACGTTGTAAATCAGCTCAATAAACTAAGTTAGAAAACATTATGGTTTTGGGTTAAGGTTAGGACAAGTGTGTCCAGTGACACTCACGTTTATACAACTGGACACCATCAGTAGAGACTGCTACCTGCAATCAGAGCTCAGCAGTTCTTCCCTTGTGCAGACTTCCTGATCATTTGACCTCTGTCACTGGTCCAGTCTTTCCCACTCAACTGCATCCCCTTGGGAAGATTTGCCACATACCTACCAACATTCTGAAACGATCATGATCTCTAGGTACACAAACCAAATGTCCCCCACACCAGCTTTAAGATGGAACAGAGTTTTCAGAGGAGCAGCTTGTTACACATTTTTTAGGTTTTCTGAGCTGCTGCTGAATGCATCAGAGCTGGAAAGGAGTGGACTATCTGAGTACATCCATCAGGGTTCATCTCTTGTCTCCAGAAGAAAGGGGGTTTCACTGGGCCCCTTTCAGTAATGTCATCTCTGCCCTGCCTTCTGACTCTTTCCCCAGACAGGGAGCTGCATTAGACCTCAGACCTGGCAGCAGCTGTCTGTGTNTATACAGAGTAAAGTAAGCCAGAAAGAAAAACACCAATACAGTATACTAACACATATATATGGAATTTAGAAAATGGTAATGATAAACCTGTATGCAAGACAGCAAAAGAGACACAGATGTATAGAACAGAATTTTGGACTCTATGGGAGAGGGAGAGGGTGGGATGATTTTGGAGAATGGCATTGAAACATGTATAATATCATGTACGAAACAAATCGCCAGTCCAGGTTCGATGCAGGGTACAGGATGCTTGGGGCTGGTGCACTGGGATGACCCAGAGAGATGACCCAGAGATACCATCTCTCTGGTAAGTGGGTTCAGGATTGGGAACTCATGTACACCCGTGGTGGATTCATGTTGATGTATGGCAAAACCAATACAGTATTTTAAAGTAAAATAAAGTAAAATAAAAAAAAAAGAATGGATGGAGAAGATTTGGTACATATATACAATGGTACATATATACAATTTGGTACATATATACTACTTAGCCATAATAAAGAATGAAATAATACCATTTGCAGCAACATGGATGCAACTAGAGATTATCATACTAATGAACTAGGTCAGGAAGAGAAAGACATCCCATTATGGTATCACTTATATGTGCAATTTCAAATATAACACAAATGAACTTATCTATGAAACAGAAACAGACTCACAGACATACAGACCAGGGGGACGGGAGGGTTGGGGAGTGATGGTTTGAGAGTTTAGAATTAGCAGATGCAAGCTATCATATACAGAATGTATAAACAACAAGGTCATACTGTATAATACATGGAGTTGTATTCAATGCCCTGTGATAAACCACCATCATGGAAAATAATATGAAAAAGAAGCATTATATATATATAATATATAAATGAATCACTTTGTATAACAGAAATTAACACAACGTTGTAAATCAGCTCAATAAACTAAGTTAGAAAACATTATGGTTTTGGGTTAAGGTTAGGACAAGTGTGTCCAGTGACACTCACGTTTATACAACTGGACACCATCAGTAGAGACTGCTACCTGCAATCAGAGCTCAGCAGTTCTTCCCTTGTGCAGACTTCCTGATCATTTGACCTCTGTCACTGGTCCAGTCTTTCCCACTCAACTGCATCCCCTTGGGAAGATTTGCCACATACCTACCAAGATTCTGAAACGATCATGATCTCTAGGTACACAAACCAAATGTCCCCCACACCAGCTTTAAGATGGAACAGAGTTTTCAGAGGAGCAGCTTGTTACACATTTTTTAGGTTTTCTGAGCTGCTGCTGAATGCATCAGAGCTGGAAAGGAGTGGACTATCTGAGTACATCCATCAGGGTTCATCTCTTGTCTCCAGAAGAAAGGGGGTTTCACTGGGCCCCTTTCAGTAATGTCATCTCTGCCCTGCCTTCTGACTCTTTCCCCAGACAGGGAGCTGCATTAGACCTCAGACCTGGCAGCAGCTGTCTGTGTTCTCCTGAAAGACTCTGTTCTGACTTCCAAGTTTGATTCATTAAAAAAGTATTCTTTGGAAAGAAACTGAGAAGACAGTTTTTTATATAGTGTTTCATGGCATATAGATGCTGTGGGTAATACCTGTCTAGATAGCTGCTAATAAGAATAATTTGAAAGTATTCTATATTATGAGGCTCCCCTTTTGTTAAATGGAACCAGGAGAAAATTCTCTCTTAATGGTAGATGAATACTTGATTCACTCTAGTGACCTGTGGGCCAGTAATTGGAAATTCAGAAGTTTAGATCCATCAAGACAAATGGTAGCCAAAAGACCATGGAGTGATAGCCACTATTAATCTGATTTATGGGAAACGGAATGTACTAAATTGTATATTGTTATGAAAGAGTGGGAAATTTGCTAGCATCCATACCCAGATATGCCGAAAAAGAGACTTCGTTTAAGAATAATGTAACTCTATTGTTTGTTCATGTTGGTTTCAACCTGAATTATCTCCAGAGTTCATCTTGTTATCTAGAATACTGGTATCTAAACTGAAGCAGAAAAAAAAATCCTTTCTAGCAGTTATATATGGCCATCATGATTGCATCACTATAAAGGAAGGACCAGTCAGAAACCCTAAAGTATAGAGGTTTATAATCTTTTGGAATATTTGACATTCCCCCCCTCCGCCCCCTGCATTGTATGTATGTGACCAAAGGCATTCCTATCATGGATGCTGATTTGTTAATTCCACAACTACTCAGTGTTCATTGTATACGGTTTACTGTGCTAGATGTTGTGAGTAAAAAATGCAAACAAGACAGTCACTGCCCTCGAGGATAGTGCAGACAGATAATCCGTGCCCACAGTACCAACCTCTAAAGCAATGGATGTAGCCTCACATGAGGATTAGGACATGCAACTTGGGAAAAGATGCTCTCTGATTGACCCTGGGAGGACGAGTAAGATGTGAATATGGGAAAGTGGAAATAAGGAAGCTATTATAGGTTGAATTGTGCCCCCTCCCTCAATTTCATATGCTGAAGGTCCTAATCCTCAGTATCTCAGAATGTTACCTTATTTGGAGATGAAGTTTCTTACGAAATGATCTTACGATTTTTCTAACGAGTTAAAATAAGGTCGTTAGCATAAGATTTAATGCAGTACAATTGGTGTCTTTACAAAAAGGAATAATTGGGAAGCAGAGAAAAGCATAGGGATGATGGTGTGAAGAGACATGGGGAGCAGAGGGCCATCCCTGAGTCAAGAAAAGGGACCTGGGACAGAATCCTTCCCTCACAGCTTTCAGAAGGGACCAACTCTGCTGACACCTTGACTTTGGACTGTTAGCCTCCAGAATCGTGAGACAGTAACTTTCTGTTGTTTAAGTCTATACTATTTTGTTACAGCTGCACTTCCAAGCACACTAATTCTGAGCAGAGGAAAGAGGTCAGGGGAATCTAGTGAAGGATTAGAATAAAGATGTGTATAAGAGACAGGTGCTAGATGTTGTGAGTAAAAAATGCAAACAAGACAGTCACTGCCCTCGAGGATAGTGCAGACAGATAATCCGTGCCCACAGTACCAACCTCTAAAGCAATGGATGTAGCCTCACATGAGGATTAGGACATGCAACTTGGGAAAAGATGCTCTCTGATTGACCCTGGGAGGACGAGTAAGATGTGAATATGGGAAAGTGGAAATAAGGAAGCTATTATAGGTTGAATTGTGCCCCCTCCCTCAATTTCATATGCTGAAGGTCCTAATCCTCAGTATCTCAGAATGTTACCTTATTTGGAGATGAAGTTTCTTACGAAATGATCTTACGATTTTTCTAACGAGTTAAAATAAGGTCGTTAGCATAAGATTTAATGCAGTACAATTGGTGTCTTTACAAAAAGGAATAATTGGGAAGCAGAGAAAAGCATAGGGATGATGGTGTGAAGAGACATGGGGAGCAGAGGGCCATCCCTGAGTCAAGAAAAGGGACCTGGGACAGAATCCTTCCCTCACAGCTTTCAGAAGGGACCAACTCTGCTGACACCTTGACTTTGGACTGTTAGCCTCCAGAATCGTGAGACAGTAACTTTCTGTTGTTTAAGTCTATACTATTTTGTTACAGCTGCACTTCCAAGCACACTAATTCTGAGCAGAGGAAAGAGGTCAGGGGAATCTAGTGAAGGATTAGAATAAAGGCATCTGGCTGGAACGTGGAGTGGAGTGTGTGTGTGTGCTCAATCATGTCCAGCTCTTTGTGACTCTACAGACAGTAGCCCACCAGGCTCTTCTGTCCTTGAGATTCTCCAGGCAAGAATACTGGAGTGGGTTGCCATTTCCTTCTCCAGGGGATCTTCCCAACCCAGGAACTGAACTTGTGTCTCCTACATCTCCTGCTTTGGCAGGCAGCTTCTTTGCCACTGAGCTACCTGGGAATGTTGAGTGCCCACGGAGAATCCGCAGAGATGTGACTGAAGCCGGAGGTGAGTGAGATCCTGTAGGGTCTTGCAACCCAGTGATGCACAACTGGGGGTGTAACGTTTGTAAAGTGAAAGTGAAAGTGAAGTCCCTCAGTCGTGTCCGACTCTTTGCGAACCCATGGACTGGAGCCTGCACCAGGCTTCTCCGTCCATGGGATTTTCCAGGCAAGAGTACTGGAGTGGATTGCCATTTCCTTCTCCAGGGGATCTTCCTGACCCAGGGATCAAACCCAGGTCTCAGGGATCGAACCCAGGTCTCCCACCTTGCAGGCAGACGCTTTACCCTCTGAGCCATCTTTCAGTCTGTAAGTAATGAGTCGAAAATTACAGTGACAATGTTTCTATGGTCCACTGTGGTCACTGAAAGAGACTGCTCTCAGTGGAAGACAGCTGATCTGGGTACTTCCTAGATGCCCCAGATCCTGCCCTATGGCAACAGAACTGAGAGGACTACTATCCTCCAGTATCGATCCTCCACTTGTGGCCACCCTACTTGGAAATTTTACTGGAGGCAGCAGGGAGTCATCAAACATTTTTGATCAGCAGTGTGAAACACAAAAATGAGTCAAAAATTACAGTGACAATGTTTCTATGGTCCACTGTGGTCATTGAAAGAGACTGCTCTCAGTGGAAGACAGCTGATCTAGGTACTTCTTAGATGCCCCAGATCCTGCCCTATGGCAACAGAGCTGAGAGGACTACTATCCTCCAGTATCGATCCTCCACTTGTGGCCACTCTACTTGGAAATTTTACTGGAGGCAGCAGGGAGTCATCAAACATTTTTGATCAGCAGTGTGAAACACAAAGAGCTACGCTTGAGGATGATTAACTTGGATTGATTAAAAGCAGGTCCCACAGGGCAGCTGGTGGGGAGGCAGTAGTGATACTCCAGGTGAGAAATGATAAGGTTTGGAATTTGGACAGTGACAGTGGTATGAGAGGGGGTTTAGGGCTGGCTCTTATCTCTACATTAAATCACACATTGATCTTTGGGGGCTTTGTTTCGTGATTGTAAATGTGTTTCCGTCTTTTTCCTTCTGATGAGTATGGAAGAAGGTAACTCAGAATGAGGTAGCAGTGAAGAAACCTAACTCCTTTTTGTATGGCATTACCATAATGTGTAAACACATAAATACTCTATTTTGTAATTCTAGGAGCAGTGGTTCTTAAACTAAAGGTAATTTGATTACAAATATTCAAATGAATATTTGACAATTTACAGAACTTCTGTGACTAGATGCAAAACATTTGGTAACTTTTTCATGCTTCTGCTATTTGAAAAGTGTTGACTGCTGATGTACAATTTAATTGCATAACATGGGATTTTTGTGTACCAGTTTGTGAATGCTTGTAGAACTGATTAAGGAAGATATGGGGAGAACCATCAATAAAAACTGGAGGCAATAATATACAGAAATCAATTTGAATGTCTTGTGGTAGTAAATAAAACTGGGAGAGCTAAACTCATATATCTATATATGTTACCTACAGTGGTGAAACATGTTCATGAAATCAATGAGAAATTGATGTTTGGTAATTTATCATAGCAATTTCAGTGTTTCTTCAGGGAATTTTAAAGAAAGCAATCCATTTAAAAAATATTTTATAAGGCAAGAAATATTCAAAGTATAAGCTGACTTATTGGAAATCACAGAGAATATCTAAATTTTCTTGAACTTTTAACTTACTATTACCCAAAGATATCATGATGTCTTGTCCTGCTAACCAGATTATTTTATTGCCTTTATCTATTGATATATGCTGTAGGTTTCATTGATTTTTATCTATGTTATTCCTGCAAGATGCATTTTTCTATCTTTTGATTTTAAATTTTTGACAGCCACTTAATTTTATTGATTTTTTTTCCAAGTCAGTTATAACTTAGAGAAGATTTTAGCATATTTTGTTTAGGAAATATTGACCTTATTGACTTATAACTAGCAATGCCCTGAGAAGTTTAGCTACAAATATCACTAGTTCACTGAATAGATTGTGGGAGTAATGGGCATACTGGAGTAAAAGGATTCTTCCAAGCTCATTATCTTAGGAGGGTTTCCTAAGGATGTCTCATAGGATGAACACATGCTTGTTGTAAATTTATTGGGCCTTGTCCTTAGTATCAATACCTATGGAGGGTGTGAAGGAATAAGGATTGCAGGAGGATTTGAACTCTGATCAGTTGAAACAATGGCCCCAAGTGATCCAATGTGTGCTCGCAAGCTGAGTTGGCCCTTCCATTCTTGAGGCAAGTGAGCTGAGTCTTGATCAGCAGTGTGACACACAAAGCAGTGTGACACACAAAGAATGGTGTGCATTCACCGGCACACCAACCAGCCACTGGGCACCTACCGTTCCTCGGGTGGGGACCTTGCCTTGGACATTCAGCTTCTGGTGAATTCAGCTGGCTTTCAGCTGCCAGCATTCTCAGCGCTTGGGAGAAATAAGGACCTTAGTCCCTAAGGAGATGTCTAAGTGCCACACAGCTGTGTTCAGAGTTAGATACATCTAAAAGCAGCTTCTTTCAGAAAGTGTACTCGATTTTAGGTGTTTAATATTTGAAGTATTTGGTATTTAGACATCTCTATTTGTTAACAGTCCATGATCTGCAAAAGAGAAATGACTAAACAACAACACAATTTGTCAGCAGAATCTGGAAGATTCCTTTGTTAAAACTTACCTTTGCAAATGGGAGGAAAAGGCAGTGTCTAGATATTAAATTACTGGCTGCCATACAACTTTCAAAATCACATTTAACCTTAATAACTGATCCATAGCAGTGTGTCAAGATAAATATCTGTGGACTTTAGTTTTCTAGTTGACTGTCAAGAGAAAGGTTTCTAGTTCTGTTCATTATCAACCATGAAATGATTGTTGGTAGTTTGTTAGAAAGTAAGTATAGGAAGTACTCATTATAATATCATTTTTGATATTTCCACTTTAATATTAAATTTATTACTTCTCTTTCTAAATCTTTTCTTTTGAAAATCCTTGTCAAAAGTCTTGTCAAAGTTCCTTATGTAACTTCTCATGATCCAGAATTTATATTTTAAGTATGTAAATATTTTAAAGGATGCATTACTTTAATTGATATTTTACTTGTATATAAGAATCATTTTTAGTATGTAACAAGGCTAAATATATCCACTGTTATGCAGTTCCCCTGGTCTGTGATTAAAACATTAGTTATCAAAGGGCTGATTCAGTGCCTATTCTTTTCTCACTTCCATGAACTATTAAAACTCTTATTTATATTTTTCCTTGAAGTGCTATTCATATTTTTACATGTATATTTCATTTACTCAGTTAAGGTGTTTATTCCTTTTGAATGAAATTGTGTCTTCTTTGTAGGAAAATGCTTTTGTACATCTCAGACACTCAGTAATTATTTTTGGAGGATGAAGATTATTTGAATTTATTATGTCAAACCTCTCTACTCACAATTTTCCACCTCAACATTTCCAAACATGTAGTAGCTTCCCTTTTCATATTGTTCATGGAGTTCTCAAGCAAGAATACTGAAGTGGTTTGCCTTTCCCTTCTCCTAATGCCACCTGAAGAACCAGCTCATTGGAAAAGACCCTGGTACTGGGAAAGATAGATGTGTATAAGAGACAGACATGGGGATTAGGGGCACCGAGGAAAGGTGTTATCATTGGTCAAGTTCTCTGGGAGACAGATTCTGAGTCTCTGAGATTTGGGTCCATAAGGCTTTTGGGGGAGTGGTTTCAGGGACAATTCCTATGAGGGAGTAAAAAATGATGGAGAGAGGGAGACTCGCACTGTGATGCAGTTGCAATAGAGGCCTCAGCTGATCCCATGGAAAGTTCTGGAATGGGGATAACTCTTTATTATTACCCATTTGAGGCAAGGAGGCTGTCCCTTTATATCCCACATCATTGGATCATCGGATGCTAGCAGGCTCCAGGAATTGGTGATGGACAGGGAAGCCTGGCGTGCTGCAATCCATGCGATCACAGAGAGTCGGACATGTCTGAACTGACTGAGTAGCTTCCCAGGTGGTTCAGTGGTAAAGAACCCATCTGCCAATGCAAAAGATTTAGGTTTGATCCCTGGGTTGGAAAGATCTCCTGGAGGAGGAAATGGCAACCCACTCCAGTTTCCTTGCCTGGGAAACCCTGTGGCCAGAGGAGCTTGGTGGGCCACAGAATATGGGGTTGCAAAGAATCAGACATGTGTGAGCACGCACACACATACACTACTTCAAAAGATTTTTAGAAACATTAAAACAGATTTCTTTTTATAGTTAATCAGATGCCATGCTGAGGATGATAGGCCAGAAAAAGGGAGAGGACTTAAGTTCTTTATGTTTCTGAGCCATCTAGCAGACTTTGGTTTTGTTGCTGATCTCTCTTTAGTTCCTAGAATGCCAGGTAATTAGTTGGCTCTTAATAAATACAAATATCTTAAGTAAAATTTTATCGAAGTACAATAAAACATTTTATAGGTTAAAAAGAAAGCCACTTAAAATTCCAAATGAATTACCCCATCTGAAAACATCAAGAATGACTACATTTAAGAAGGAGCCATAGAAAATGTGTCTACATGAAGGATAAAGCAAATAATGAAATATTTTATCATTTCTCCCATTCAATAAGGAGCTGTAAAATGATGACAAAGGCTTTCTAGAATGCCCAATCACAGATTTATCTTAATTGAAAATGAATAGTGTGTCTGATACCAATTGATATGTTTTCAAGTTGACTTGATATAATGCATAAAGATGTTAAGATGCCTTACCATTCATTTACAAGCCCCTGAAGTGAATTGTTTTTATAGCAGAAGTCTATTTTCTCTTTCATTTCAGACTACCTGTATATTTGTTTTTGAAATGGTCTAAGGGAGACACAGCAAAACACTCGGCCTGTCCAGTGACTCTAGTAGGGCTAAGCACCACAAAGCTTTGGATATTTCAGCGAGGACTGTCAGGTTCCAAAAGCACCTGAAAATGCTGATGCCAGACATCCCCCTTGGTGAGATGCCCATCTCAGCTTGGTTGCCAACTGCCTCGGATCCAGGCCATGCATTACACTGTTCCAAATAATCAAGGTGGAGACAATTCAATTTTGCCCTTAGCTTCTCCACACGGGGTGCTAGTTTTTTGTGTTGTGTTATGTTTAATTTCCTATTGGCACTATACAGCATAAAATGCCAGGGAATGTATAAGCTTAACACCTGCCATTTAAAATTAATTATGAAACACCTCATTTAACATTATAAACACGTTACTGCATTTCATGTGCCTGAAATTTTATTTTGAAAGGTGGGTGTCCTCTGCCACTTAGCTTAATTAGTTAGACTCTGATGCTGATGAGCCTGAAGTTGTTAGTTCATTTTTCATAAGGTCAAATTAGTCCATTCATTAATTTTAAAACAACTTTTTTTATATACTTTTACCTTTTGTAATTAAGTGACACTCTATATTTTATGAAAAATATTTTCACAAGCCCTCTTTCTTGAGCTTCACAAAGACTCTGAAAGGTTGAAAAGTACTTTCATTTCTAGTGGCACTTTATAGATGAGGAAATTGTTGCTTAATGGGATTAATTTACTTGACACAGCCAGGAATTGGTTAGGTCTAGGTTCTCTGACTTGAAATCCCATTCTATTTCTTCTCTACAACAGAAAACTTCAGTCTGATGTTTACATTCATTTGTCCCAGAAGTGATGAACATGGGTTATTTTGCTTTCATTATCAGCCAGTTTGGATACCAATGTGTTAAGGTTGCTGTGCATAGCATGTTGTTAACTGCCTTCCCTGTGAAATTTTGTTATATCACATCAGTTTCAGTGC
Organism: Oreotragus oreotragus; assembly: GCA_006410675.1. Lineage (NCBI taxonomy): Eukaryota > Metazoa > Chordata > Mammalia > Artiodactyla > Bovidae > Oreotragus > Oreotragus oreotragus. The sequence goes on along the minus strand of SJYX01013551.1, from coordinate 319,149 downwards.
ATTTAACTGAGTTTCTTCGTCATCTTTGTCTATGGGAAGTAATCAGGATTGAGTCAAGCTTCTGCTATTGTGAAAGAATAATCCCACAGCCATATCCAACTCTTTGTGACACTGTGGACTATAGCCCGCCATGCCGCTCTGTCCATGGGATTCTCCAGGCAAGAATACTGGAGTGTGTTGCCATGCCCTCCTCCAGGGAATCTTCCCAACTTAGGGATCGAACCTGAGTCTTTTGTTTCTCCTGCATTAGCAAGTGAGTTCTTTACCACTAGTGCTACCTGGGAAGCCCTGAATGAAGTCTGAAATTAGGTTTAATATTTAAATTATGTAGCATGTGGTTGACTATTTTAAACATCAAAATTAAAAAAAAAAAAAAGTCTGTTAAGTTATCCAGCTTTCGTCTTGACTGTCTTCTTTAGCTAGCTGAAGCTGAAGGGTGCGTGAATGCTTGGAGTTTTCTCTGGTTCGTAGGGGAGATGCATGGCAGCCCCTGCAGGCTTTTCCCGCTGTGCTCTGTTCTCGTGGGATCGAAGCGTTTTGGTAGTTATTACAGGCAGATAATATTGATGTAGCATAAAGGAAGCTGAAGAAAGGAAAATGCTCTAACAGAAAGGATAAAGGCACGCCTGAGACTTGGTGAGAAAGAAGAATGGTATGTCCTCTGCTACTGTTAAGGGGCTTCCCAAGTGTCTCAGTGGTAAAGAATCTGCCTGCAGTGTAGCCCATCAGGTCCCAAAGAGTTGGACGTGACTGAGCGACTAAGACTTTCACTGCTGCTGTTAACTATATTGAATGTTTCACTGTCAAATTAGGTAATATATTGTCAATCATTCTTTTTGATTAGGAATTGTTAAAATAGTCAACGGGAACTGAACTTATGTTTTCAAAAGTTTTGTTTGACTGTTGCATCCTCCCTTTTCTTTTAAAGTGGGTCGTATAGAGATTTTTACAAAGTTTGACTTAAAGACAATTTATAAAGGCATCTCTCTTTTTTTTAAGTTAAATGAAGGATGATAGCTTTGATGAATAACTCCTTTTCATAGCAATCAATCTTGTATGTTCACTAACATACTGATGTAAACATTTTATATGGAGAAGAACTGAATATCTGATCCCATTGCTGATTTTAGAGCATGTCTAACATTTTATTTCTCTGAGTTCACAAATAATGGATTAGAAGAAAGTGACAACTATCTGAATAATTCAGGCTAAAATGTAGCTTTATACTTCACCAAGATTATTTTTATTCAGCTGGAATTCCTCACTGAAATTATTTTCCCTTCTTAAATGTCAAGTTCTTGCTGTATACAGAGACGACTTATTTCAGTAAATACATAGTGGCAATCGGTTATATGCATTAGATTGCTTTCTGTCTTGGGGATTTCTTCCACACAGAAGGGTAATTAGTTCCCTATTAGTTCTGTTGTGCTCACTGTGGACTCCTCATCCTGTCCTTCACTTTTCACTTTCTAGTCTATAATAGGTGTTCCAGAAATATGTGTTAAAGTGAGAAAACTTGAGTGCCGTGCATGAAAGAGTCTAGCACTTAAGGCATGTAGGTATAGAATTGAAAGTTCAGGCCAATGAACTGGCTGAGATTTGTTTTAAATGTGACAAGTAGTGGTTACTGAGTTTCTGGAGCAGGATAGCTTTAATTTAAATGCTAGTCCCATTGTTTCCTGGCCATATTCAGTTCAGTTCAGTTCAGTCACTCAGTCGTGTCTGACTCTTTGCGACCCCATGAATCGCAGCACGCCAGGCCTCCCTGTCCATCACCATCTCCCGGAGTTCACTCAGACTCACGTCCATCGAGTCCGTGATGCCATCCAGCCATCTCATCCTCGGTCGTCCCCTTCTCCTCCTGCCCCCAATCCCTCCCAGCATCAGAGTCTTTTCCAATGAGTCAACTCTTCGCATGAGGTGGCCAAAGTACTGGAGTTTCAGCTTTAGCATCATTCCTTCCAAAGAAATCCCAGGGTTGATCTCCTTCAGAATGGACTGGTTGGATCTCCTTGCAGTCCAAGGGACTCTCAAGAGTCTTCTCCAACACCACAGTTCAAAAGCATCGATTCTTCGGCGCTCAGCTTTCTTCACAGTCCAACTTTCACATCCATACATGACCACAGGAAAAACCATAGCCTTGACTAGGCGGACCTTAGTCGGCAAAGTAATGTCTCTGCTTTTGAATATACTATCCAGGTTGGTCATAACTTTTCTTCCAAGGAGTAAGCGTCTTTTAATTTCATGGCTGCAGTCACCATCTGCAGTGATTTTGGAGCCCAAAAAAATAAAGTCTGACACTGTTTCCACTGTTTCCCCATCTATTTCCCATGAAGTGATGGGACCGGATGCCATGATCTTCGTTTTCTGAATGTTGAGCTTTAAGCCAACTTTTTCGCTCTCCTCCTTCACTTTCATCAAGAGGCTTTTTAGCTCCTCCTCACTTTCTGCCATAAGGGTGGTGTCATCAGCATATCTGAGGTTATTGATATTTCTCCCGGCAATCTTGATTCCAGCTTGTGTTTCTTCCAGTCCAGCGTTTCTCATGATGTACTCTGCATATAAGTTAAATAAGCAGGGAGACAATATACAGCCTTGACGTACTCCTTTTCCTATTTGGAACCAGTCTGTTGTTCCATGTCCAGTTCTAACTGTTGCTTCCTGACCTGCATACAGATTTCTCAAGAGGCAGGTTAGGTGGTCTGGTATTCCCATCTCTTTCAGAATTTTCCACAGTTTATTGTGATCCACACAGTCAAAGGCTTTGGCATAGTCAATAAAGCAGAAATAGATGTTTTTCTGGAACTCTCTTGCTTTTTCCATGATCCAGCGGATGTTGGCAATTTGATCTCTGGTTCCTCTGCCTGTTCTAAAACCAGCTTGAACATCAGGGAGTTCACGGTTCACATATTGCTGAAGCCTGGCTTGGAGAATTTTGAGCATTACTTTACTAGCGTGTGAGATGAGTGCAATTGTGCGGTAGTTTGAGCATTCTTTGGCATTGCCTTTCTTTGGAATTGGAATGAAAACTGACCTTTTCCAGTCCTGTGGCCACTGCTGAGTTTTCCAAATTTGCTGGCATATTGAGTGCAGCACTTTCACAGCATCATCTTCCAGGATTTGAAACAGCTCAACTGGAATTCCATCACCTCCACTAGCTTTGTTCTTAGTGATGCTTTCTAAGGCCCACTTGACTTCACATTCCAAGATGTCTGGCTCTAGATTAGTGATCACATCCTCATGATTATCTGGGTCGTGAAGATCTTTTTTGTACAGTTCTTCTGTGTATTCTTGCCACCTCTTCTTAATATCTTCTGCTTCTGTTAGGTCCATACCATTTCTGTCCTTTATCGAGCCCATCTTTGCATGAAATGTTCCCTTGGTATCTCTAATTTTCTTGAAGAGATCTCTAGTCTTTCCCATTCTGTTGTTTTCCTCTATCTCTTTGCATTGATTGCTGAAGAAGGCTTTCTTATCTCTTCTTGCTATTCTTTGGAACTCTGCATTCAGATGCTTATATCTTTCCTTTTCTCCTTTGCTTTTCGCCTCTCTTCTTTTCACAGCTATTTGTAAGGCCTCCCCAGACAGCCATTTTGCTTTTTTGCATTTCTTTTCCATGGGGATGGTCTTGATCCCTGTCTCCTGTACAATGTCACGAACCTCATTCCATAGTTCATCAGGCACTCTATCTATCAGATCTAGGCCCTTAAATCTATTTCTTACTTCCACTGTATAATCATACGGGATTTGATTTAGGTCATACCTGAGTGGTCTAGCGGTTTTCCCTACTTTCTTGAATTTCAGTCTGAATCTGGTGATAAGGATTTCATGATCTGAGCCACAGTGAGCTCCTGGTCTTGTTTCTGTTGACTGTATAGAGCTTCTCCATGTTCGGCTGCATAGAATATAATCAACCTGATTTCGGTGTTGACCATCTGGTGATGTCCATGTGTAGAGTCTTCTCTTGTGTTGCTCTTTCTCCTGGCCATATTGCCTTAGCTAATTCATATAATCTCTTTGTGTCTCTGTTTCCTCACCTGAAACAAAGGTTTTATAAAGGTTTAACAAAGTTAATGTATGTAAAGTACTTAAATATACCTGATATATTCAAAAATATTAATAATATATCTTATTGTTATATAAGCTAGCTTCATCAAGCTTATCAAAAAGGCCCAAGGTTACTTACTATGTATCAGGAGAGGGGCTTGACTATGCAAGTGCATTAAGTGGGCTGTTAGAGACCCACTTGCCCTTTCATCCCTTCTACATATTGTGGGACATTTCAAAGTCTTAAGATTTTTGTTTGTTTCTTTGTATAGTTTTTGCTTTTTTTTTTTTTTTTTAGTTTAACACATTTTTTGAAGAAAGCCCTTAATAATATATGGAATCTTGAATGGGCCCAGAATTCATTCCCTCAAAGTCTGGTAATTTATCAATTTATCAAGCAATTGGGGTTGTGAGAGGAGGGGACTGAGCATGAATAGGATAGAGTGTGGGCTAGTAGATGCTGAACGGCCAAAGAAAGAACTGAATCCATCGACCAAACGAGGACAGAGAAAGACCAGAAACAAGCAAAATTGAGAGAAATGTGTGGATTTCATTAGTGCTTAGAAAGCCCTGTCTCATTTCATCACTATGAAAGCCAATGAGTTTGGCAGTTTTTCAAAATGTTAAACATAGAATCACCATATGATCCAGCAATTCCACTCCTAGGTGTGTTATCCAAAAGAATTAGAAGCAAGATTTGAACAGATGCTTATATACCAGTCTTTATATTAGCATTATTTATAAGAGCTAAAAAGTAAAAAAAAAATCCAAATGTCCATCAACAGGTGAATAGATAAACAAAATATGGTGAATATATATACAATGAGATATTATTCATCCATAAAACAAGATTAAATTCTGGTATATGCTGCAATGCAGATGAACCTTAAAAATATTAGACTAAGGGAAATAAGCCAGACAAAAAGGACAAATATTGTATAATTCTACTTTCTTGAAGTATCTAGAATAGGTAGATTCATAGAGATAGGAAGTAAAAGATTACCAGGTGCTGGGGCGGGGAGGATAGGGGTTAGGAGGGATGGAGAATCATTGTTTGATGGATACATGGTTTCAGCTTGAGCAATGAAAAAGTTCTAGAAACAGATAATGAGCATGGTTTCACAGCATTGTGAATATATACCTAATGCCCTAAGCTTTTATGACTGGCTCTGATATACTTGTTTTAAGAAATCTCTTTCTTCCTTGAGGAACTTAGAAGATGTGTATAAGAGACAAATCATTGTTTGATGGATACATGGTTTCAGCTTGAGCAATGAAAAAGTTCTAGAAACAGATAATGAGCATGGTTTCACAGCATTGTGAATATATACCTAATGCCCTAAGCTTTTATGACTGGCGCTGATATACTTGTTTTAAGAAATCTCTTTCTTCCTTGAGGAACTTAGAGACTGGATGGAAAGGCAGAAATGTAACTTAAATGATTTTTCCTATAGATACCCAAAGTTATTTAAGCATTAGTCTTATATGCATGCAAGGCATGGACATAAATCATGACAGGAGCTGTCAAAGATGTCTTAATAGAAGAAAGTGTTTGCAAACTAGGACTTGAAGAATGTAGGTAATTTCTCAATAACCAAAGCAACAAGGAAAAGGCATTCCAGTTCAAGGAAACAGCTCAGGAGAAGTCCACAGTCAAAAATATCTGTGGCTTGTTTGAAAATGATATATGATCCTAGTTCCTCTTTTTCTCTCTCTATCAAGAACATCAGAGCTAAAGGTTTAAGTCATAGTGATTATTTCCTCAGTATTCAATAGATTCGCTTCTTGCTCTTTACTAAATATTTTCCCTTGTTTTAATTCAAAACTATGTTGCATATGTTCCTTTTATTTTAAATCACCTGCAATCACTTTTGGAAACAGAAAAGGTATTGATATAAATATGTTCAAATCCATTCTCAGTCTGTCTTGAATTGGTGGCTTGCAGCCAACTCAGCCCCAGTAGACCTCATATATAGTAAAAATGGTGTTTTTGATATTGCTTAAGACTTTCAATTAGAATAACAGCTACTGATCTCTTGAGTATCATGACCATCTAATTTATTTGAAAATTATAATTATTTTTTAAATAGACCTTTACTATTCAGTCTTTCAATAAATTAATGTTTTACTGCCAATAATAAAGAAGGACTAACCGAATTACATGGTATCGCTATATATCTGCTTTTATAAGGCTCTATATACTTTGCCAAGATTTTATGAAGCTACCTTTGTTTTAAAGGATACAGACCATTCCTAGCTAAATTGCCTCTGTTCAGTGAACTTGGAAGGAAAGTATATATGCAAATGCTTCCTTCCAAGAATTTTACCATCCACTCCATAAACTTTAATAATCTGAAGCTCTGTCTGCTAGTTTGGCAATAGTCTTTTCTGTCTGTCTTTTCTGCTACAGTCTTTTCTGTCTGTCTGGTTGATGATGAAAAAAATACTAAAAATTCATTGAAATAGCATATAGTCTTGTCTTGAACCTATGAAACTTTTGGATTTAGTAGTTGATTTCTTCCTCAGATGGTGGCCTCTCCTCAGATTTATTTGAAAGCTCATTATTTAAAATTTTAAAACCATTTAAATTTGGCCTTGTGTCTTTGAAGTAGAACCTTAGCTTCCAGGCAGCATTCAGCTTTAACAGATGTAGATGTCCTGAGAAATTATTCTTACTTCAGTCTTATTTTTCCTGAGTCTTTACATTAAAAAAAAAAAAGCTGCCATAGATAATATCTTTACTATGTATAACATCCTTTTATCCCACTAATTTTGTCAATGAAAAAGCTAAAGCTTAGAAACTTCTAATAATAATATTCAAGTCTACTAAATGACACAGACAGAAGTAAAACCATGGCCCCAAATTTTCATTTTCTGTGTTGATTCATGGCTTCTGTCTGAGCCAGTAAGCTGGATAAAAACTCTTGCTCTCCCAATTTTTCTTTGTAAAGGTTTGTTTATTTATTTTTGGCTGTGCTGGATCTTTGTTACTGCACACAGGCTTTCTCTAATTGCAGCAAGCTGGGCCTACTCTTCATTGCAGTGCTTGGGTTTTTCTCATCGTGGTGGCTTTTCTGCAAAGCAGAGGTTCTAGGTGCATGGGCTTCAAAGTTGTGGCAAGTGGACTCAGTAGTTGAGGTACATGGGCTTAGTTGCCCTGCAGCAAGTGGGATATTCCCAGACCAGGGATCAAACCCATGTCCGTGCCTTGGCAGGCAGATTCTGAACCATGACACTACCAGGGAAGCCTGGAATTTCTCTTAATAGCACAAGAGGACAATTTTTCTATACATGCTGATGAGTAGAAAATGTGAATGTGGTTTATGTCGCTTGAGTTCCTTTGCTAGTGAAGTGGGCTTTTGGTCTTTTTTGTAGGAGATATAATAAAGGTTAGTGTTTTACCTAATCCCCTAGAAATGTTGAAATTTCTGAGTTATTAGCTCACCTTAAACAATATAAACTTGCTGGTGAGAGTCAGGAAAATTTCTTGTCTGGGCATGAAGCTGGTAAACGGTGAAGTTGAAGCCACCTTTGATGTGGATCTGGGCATTAAATCTACCTCAGTAATAATGAATGTCAGATAACTTACATTTTTTTTTAAATAAATAACTGCTGTGTGTGATAGTTCAAGTCAAGAGGACAAGACAGATTAAAAGGCAGTAGAAGATTTACTAATTACTACTGACTGCAAGGAGATCCAACCAATCCATTCTGAAGGAGATCAGCTCTGGGATTTCTTTGGAAGGAATGATGCTAAAGCTGAAACTCCAGTGTTTTGGCCACTTCATGTGAAGAGCTGAGTCATTGGAAAAGACTCTGATGCTGGGAGGGATTGGGGGCAGGAGGAGAAGGGGACGACAGAGGATGAGATGGCTAGATGGCATCACGGACTCGATGGACGTGAGTCTGAGTGAACTGCGGGACTTGGTGATGGGCAGGGAGGCCTGGCGTGCCAGGATTCATGGGGTCACAAAGAATTGGACACGACTGAGCCACTGAACTGAACTGAACTGAACTGACTGTTCAGCACCATGGATAGGTCCAAACAGAAAGGCTGCTATGGTGATTTCTATAAAGGCTAGTATAGTCATATATATATCCCCAAATCGTAGTATATATCCTAAGTCTGCTTGTTTTTTTTGGTTCTTCTGTACTCTCCCTGAAATTTTATTCATTTATTTATTTATTTATTTATTTGCTTTTATAATGCTTAGCATACCTTGTATAAGATGAGGAAACAATGTTCATGTTCTCAAGGACATTTTTTCTTTATCTTTTGAAGACCAATCCACCTGAATTGGCGCTTAACCTGAGAAAACATATTCTCAAGAAGACATGGAAAGGTGCATGCAATTATTTGTGTTAAACTTATGAACTCCAGATGTTCAAGCTGGTTTTAGAAAAGGCAGAGGAACCAGAGATCAAATTGCCAACATCCGCTGGATCATGGAAAAAGCAAGAGAGTTCCAGAAAAAAACATCTATTTCTGCTTTATTGACTATGCCAAAGCCTCTGACTGTGTGGATTACAATAAACTGTGGAAGATTCTGAAAGAGATAGGAATACCAGACACCTGACCTGCCTCTTGAGAAACCAATATGCCTGTGAGGAAGCAACAGTTAGAACTGGACAGGGAACAACACACTGGTTCCAAATAGGAAAAGGAGTATGTCAAGGCTGTATATTGTCACCCTGCTTATTTAACTTATATGCAGAGTACATCATGAGAAACGCTGGACTGGAAGAAACACAAGCTGGAATCAAGATTGCCAGGAGAAATATCAATTACTTCAGATATGCAGATGACA
>SJYX01013551.1:267555-309694 GCA_006410675.1 Oreotragus oreotragus | reverse complement strand
TGGAAGGAATGATGCTGAAGCTGAAACTCCAGTACTTTGGCCACCTCATGTGAAGAGTTGACTCATTGGGAAAGAGTCTGATGCTTGGAGGGGTTGGGGGCAGGAGCAGAGGGGGACAACAGAAGATGAGATGGCTGTATGGCATCACTGACTTGATGGACATGAGTCTGAGTGAACTGCGGGAGTTGGTGATAGACAGGGAGGCATGGCGTGCTGCAATTCATGGGGTCGCAAAGAGTCAGACACGACTAAGCGATTGAACTGAACTGAACTGAACTGAACTATTAACTTCTAGCAATGCCTGCTTTTTTTTTTTTTTCTAAAACATGCAATATCTTACTTTAGGATTGTGGTCAATTTTTCCTCTATGAAGTTGAAATTCTGTTTTTTTTACTCTTTTAGTTTACCTTTTACTATTTGAAAGGATATTTCTGCTTTTCTTTTTGTAGTGATGATCACAAGAAAATATTTCTTTTTTAATGTAGATTTTTTCCTTAAATATTTAGTTTTCCCTAGCCAGCCCTCACTGTGCTAGGGTGCCTAAAACTGTGCTTTGCTGACATTAGCATATCTCTTCTCTCCAACGTCTTTGCAATCTGTCCATCTTAGCTTTGCTTTCCAGAACAATTTTCTGTAATGTATTTCACTGTCATTTTGTGCCTCCTTTACCAACGTGAACAGAAATAAGAGGATTTTAATTCTTAAATGTTCTGTTTTTTTCAATCAGAAGAGCACAGGTAATTCACTTTTGCATTGCAAGGTAAGCACAGCATGCACCTGGTTTTTAAGTTGTCTCCTGTCTCTTTGCCCAAGTTAGCAGCTGCTTCAAACCACTGGCCTGTAGCTTTAGACATGATGTAGAAAAGTTATCTCCTAAGAAAACCTTTGTACAGTGACCTTTTTGCAATTGAGATATTCTTGTGGTCAAACTCATAGTGACCACAATCTCAAACGACTTTTGCTTGTGCCTAAACATATTGCCTCAAAAAAAAGTGAAAAACATGTTTCTTATTTAATAATATTTTGTTGCATATTTGACAGTTGTTGAGAGCAGATCTTAAAAGTTCTCATCTCAAGAAAAAATGTTTTCTAATTATGTTGGAGACGGAAGTTGACTAAACTTACTGTGGTGTTCATTTCACAATATATACAAATATTGAGTCATTGTGTTGTATACAGGAAATTAATATAATGTTATAGATCAATAACGTGTCAATTAAGAAATTTTAGAAAAATTGTATTTCTTTCTAAACCTTTTTGTATTGTCAGAAGAAAACTGAACTTCTTTCATAGGATTAAAGATTGCCATATTTTTTCTCTTACCATAATCAAAATAAACGTAGCTGGCAATAATTTGATGAAAAACTTTTCAAAAATGATGGCTTCCTATTTTTTCAGGAAATATTTTTCAGATTTAAACTGCTATCAGAAATGAAAAAAAAAACATATTCTATTCACATGTGTGTGTTTCTGACGTTTTCCTGGTTGAATGCATATTACATTGTATATAAATCTTGATTTTCTTCACATAAGGCTGATAGCTTGGTTGCTGTAGTCTGATATGGGCCTGAAAGTTGCCACTGACTGTATTCCTATAAGTTATGGTATTTAAAGGGGGTTAACAGATAATAATATTATATACAGTGATAGGTCAAGAATTGCATATGGTTTGGTAATAGAAAAATAATCCATATTTTGTCTAGTGAACAAGAAATAATCATCACTTAGCATGTTTCATATATCATAGAATAGAAATGTTATATTTAGAAAAATAAGAACTAGTATATTTTAGTACTTACAATATGTCTGTTCTTGTGGAGGCTGACTTATATACAACAACTGATTCAGTTCAGTTCAGTTCAGTTCAGTCACTCAGTCGTGTCCAACTCTTTGTGACCCCATGAATCACAGCATGCCAGGCCTCTCCATCCATCTCCAACTCCCAGAGTTCACCCAAACTCATGTCCATCGAGTCGGTGATACCATCCTGCCATCTCATCCTCTGTCGTCCCCTTCTCCTCCTGACCCCAATCCCTCTCAGCATCAGAGTCTTTTCCAATGAGTCAGCTCTTCGCATGAGATAGCCAAAAGATTGGAGTTTCAGCTTTAATATCAGTCCTTCCAAAGACTGATCTCAGGACTGATCTCTTTCAGAATGGACTGCTTGGATCTCCTTGCAGTCCGAGGGACTCTCAAGAGTCTTCTCCAGCACCACAGTTCAAAAGCATCAATTCTTCAGTGCTCAGCTTTCTTCAAAGTCCAACTCTCACATCCATACATGACCACTGGAAAAACCATAGCCTTGACTAGACAGACCTTTGTTGACAAAGTAATGTCTCTGCTTTTGAATATGCTATCTAGGTTGGTCATAACTTTCCTTCCAAGGAGTAAGCGTCTTTTAATTTCATGGCTGCAATCACCATCTGCAGTGATTTTGGAGCCCCCAAAAATAAAGTCTGACACTTTTTCCACTGTTTCCCCATCTATTTCCCATGAAGTAATGGGACCAGATGCCATGATCTTCATTTTCTGAATGTTGAGCTTTAAGCCAACTTTTTCACCCCCCTCTTTCACTTTCATCAAGAGTCTTTTTAGTTCCTCTTCACTTTCTGCCATAAGGGTGGTGTCCTCTGCATATCACACCCTTGTAATTCAGTATTCTTGTTTAGTTATTTTCCTATATCATTTATATAAAGTGCTGAAATTTCACTTGTTGGTTAATTTAGGTCCCACTCAGAGAGTTTACATGTCTAAGGATCCCGCAGATGGTAAACGGGGTTGCTTCAGTGCAAACCTAGGTCAGTCGATACTGCTGCTTATTTGAGAATAGTTAACTTGACAATGGAATGAGACATTTATAGTGAATGGCCTGCATACCTGTCCGGTACTGTTTGATCAATCAATATATATCAACTGTAAAATAATATTGGAAACTCTTTATTAGTCCCTGTGCTATGTGTTACCATTGCCTCAGAATTTAATGGGGATGGAGGGTACAGAAATTTTCCCTCCACTGTCTCATTATTCATCACATATCTTATTCTTTCTTAAAACATTTCTTTTTTTGTGAGGAAAACTTCACAATTTCATAAAATTTATGAAGATCAGGTTGGGAGATATTTGAGAGCTTGGATCCAATTTGAAAGTGTAAATACTATGCCAGGATACTAGTTTTCTCTAAATTTGTATTATCTGTAGCGCATAAGATTTCTTCCCTTATATCTGGCTTAGCTTTAGTTTTTTTTAATCATTTAAGTGAATAAAACAATGCTATAATTTATTTTACTAAAGAAAAATTTTGCATAAAGTTTTAAGAGCAAATTTTTGTGAGTCAAATACTTGCTGCCTATGCTGGTTTCCATAGGCGTGATGGAACAATGATGAAGGTTTTCTCATTAAAGAGTATATTTGTTTGGCTGGGGGGGTTGTGTAATAAAAAATAAGATGGTGGAGGGAAAGTTTCTGGCTTCTTTCCTTTTACATTATTTGTGACTTCATCGTCAGGTATACACATTGCTGGGATAATCAATAGTGAATATGGTGATACACAAGCTAAAAGCGCTCAGAGAATTTTAAATAATTGTTAGGAATTATGCTTTCATCACTAAGTTACATTTACATAATTCTTTACCTAGTGCTTTCACATAAATAACAATTATGGTAATGAATGTGTTTAAAACAGTGAAGGTAGTTTGAAAAATTCATCTCAGCTTTCTTTTCACCAGATAGTCATCAACTTCTATAAGTTGATGGTATATATTTGGACATACTCTCCAAGGGCAATTTGTGGTTTATTCTGAATATATTACCTTCAAAAAGAACCATTTTTCCTAATAGCTTAAAAATTAGCACTTGATAGTACTGAGGATTAAAGCCCATTTTAGTCCAAATTAGCTAAATAAATTTAATTGTATTATTTTCTACCATCTCCAGGTTTCCAGTAAGCTTTAGTATGAATGCAAAAATTCAGTGTAGTATGTTTAATTGAATAAGCTTCCATTCTACTAAAATGCTTCACAACTCCCATTTTACTTTCCATAGATATTTCAGCATGCCTGATATGGTTTTACACCATTTATAAATGAGAAATAGCAATAACTGTTTGATTTTTCCCATTCTTTCCTCATCTTTGTCTCTCTCTCTCTCTCTTTCCGTTTTGTTTAACTCTTAGGAAAAAAAAAAAAAAGCAGCATTCCTGGCTAAGGAATCTCTATTAATGCATTGCTCCTAGATTCCTTTTACTCACTGTGCAGTGTCTCTTTCCGTTTGCATAGGCAGTGCCGTAAGATGGAATGTGAGGTAGTGAATACAGCCAGTGAGACCCTTGTTCATAGATTTGCTCCGTAAGGCATTTATCTTTTCAAGAAATTGGTTTCTGAAAATAAGCCTTTCCTTGTGGTTCATTGCCTATCTCAAAATATATTTTCCTGTATAGCATATTACGTGTCATTGAAAAGTTTCATATCTCTTTCCACACACAAGAGGAAAAAGTCCTTTAAAATCGTACTCCAGCATGAGCACAAATCAAAAAACAGCAATTGAACTTGATACTCAGATCCTACACCATCTATAAAAAACTATTTGGCTCACAAAATCTGTTACCCTAGCAAGACAGTATAAACCAAGGCTGCCCAAAGTGATTAAACTGACTTGCACATCACAGGCAGCCTAGTGCCATATACAGGCGTTAGGAGAAGAAATCGAGGTGTGTTCATATCACAACGTCACTTTCCTGCAAAAACAGTGGCTTCAGCACCTTTAGGTGCTGCTCCAGATAAAAGTAGGGGATGCCATAAATTAAGCTCGAGTTGCTTTTATTCCTTGATCTAACACTTGACTGTCAAATGGTATCAGCCTTAACCACGGTCACCTCCCCTTATCTCTCTCACTGGGCCCTTGACCAAAATCCGAGTGCTGCCCCACTGTGTAGTGGCTCAGTTGTGTCTGACTCTTTGTGACCTAGTGGACTGTAGCTCACCAGGCTCTGTCAATAGAATTTTTCAGGCAAGAATACTAGAGTGTGTTACCATTTCCTACTCCAGACTGTTAAAAAATAATACAAAAATATTTTTTCATATTACCATTCTAACAGATGAAGAAAAGTCATTCTTGAACTTCTGATCATGAATTTTTTCTAAGAGTGAAATCCCATAATATCACAGAAGCTATCCAAATGCTCACGAATAATGTTCATGTCAGTTAAAATTCATACTAAAATAATAAAGGTCTTCAATTAGAAACTAATGATAGAGACAAGCATTCTTCAATAAATGAGAATTTCTGAAATATTTGGTAATTAAACTATGAAATATTTATGCACCATTTTCCTTTTATTAAGAAAAAACTTCCTAAAACCACTTTATGTTTATGTTTTGCACAGAGTGAGAAATTGGTTCATTTACTTTTAAAAATTATATTTGGGAGGTAGGATTGGCAAGAGTAAGCAAACCCCAAATTGCTAATAATGCACTCTTTTAAAAAATGTTTAGCATTCAAAAATAAACACTTTTATTCATTTTTAAACCAACAAAGTAGGCAATTAAGGATGATACACAGCGTGAAATATTAGAAGTATTAAATATTTAACTCAGCTTTATTTATTTTCAAAATGAACTTTCACGCATGATATAGTTACCTGATTTATACCAGGAAAATGATTTTGAGAACAGTTTTATTAGTAAGAAATTCTGTTATAGATGTTGAAAAATATCCTCAGACTGATTTTTCTTTCAAAGTCTATAGTGGCATATTTATTAGATTACTTAAAAATATCTCAAAATATTTACATTCCAAACATGCAACATATTTTAAAATGAAATAAAGAAATGGAGATTTTCAGTATGTTCTCATTGATTTCCTATAAGTTATCAACTGGTTGGTGCTGTTTCAAACTATATCAAAAGGGAGGGAATATATGTATACCTATCATGTATTGGAGAAGGCAATGGCAACCCACTCCAGTGTTCTTGCCTGGAGAATCCCAGGGATGGGGGAGCCTGGTGGGCTGCCATTTATCGGGCTGCACAGAGTCGGACACGACTGAAGAGACTTAGCAGACTTAGCATGGCTGATTCATGTTGAGATTTGACAGAAAACAGCAAAATTCTGTAAAGCAATTATCCTTCAAGAAAAAAATATTTTTTTAAAAAAAGGGGGAAAAAAGGAAAAAAAAAGATAAACAGAGAAGTTGAGAAGGTTATTGTGACATAGCTGATGTTAATTGGAATTTTATTTTTATTATGCTCTACAGACTTTGAACTTGTTTTCCACCCATTTTTGTTCTTAGAGTTAAAAGGTCATTGAGGATGAACAACAAAGATAATGAAATCTTACCTAATCATGAAAGTGAAAGTTTCTCAGTCATGTTTGACTCTTTGAGACGCCATGGACTATATAGTCCATGGAATTCTTCAGACCAGAAGACTGGAGTGGGTAGCCTTTCCCTTCTCGAGGGGATCTTCCAAACCCAGGGATTGAAACCGGGTCTCCCACATTGCAGGCAAATTCTTTACCAGCTGAGCGACAAGGGAAGCCCAAGAATAATGGAGTGGGTAGCCTATCCCTTCTCCAGCGGATCTTCCCAACCCAGCAATCTAAATGAGATCTCCTGCACTGCAGGTGGATTCATTACCAACTGAGGTATCAGGGAAGCCCTGATAATGAGTATCATCTACATTGCATATGAAAAAAAAATGTTGGAAAATATATTGAAATTTAATTGAATGCAGAGTGTTTGTAAATATAGTATATGCCAATGCCATGTAGAAAAACTTCTGATTTTTTTTCCCTCTGTATATTCAGATACTGAAGATATATGTTTTTAAGTTGGAGATAAAAGTCTTTGTGAACATGTTGTAATGAGATTAAAATCCAAGAAAATGCTGCATTTCTATGCTTATGATCTCTAATATGGCTTTCTGCCTGGTTAATTGCGAATGTACTTGATAAGGCAGAAAACATAGTTTCCAACTGATATAAATTTTCTTTTCCCTCTTAACCAAACTTTAAGTATTTAGAATTTTGTATTGCCTTTACCAAAATAAAAGCAAAGTTTAATACAGAGCATCAACAGGATGTAATAACCTACACACTAAATAAAGACAGAAAATGAAATTTAACAGTCTTCTTTCCTTCATCTTAATCTACCTACTGCTTTGCCTCTTTGTAATTCCACCTTTCCTTGTTTCATCTCTTTATAGCAGAAGTTGTGAAGGATGAGCATTTGACTCATTTATGTTACCTGTTTTTCTCTTCCTCTTCTTTGAAACTTGTATTACTATATTTATTCTTATATTTCTTGCCTTCATAACTTCAAATGATATATTTAAAGCTGTATTTTGTGAGCAACCAACTTTTAACAGTGTCTCTTGCTTCTCTGCTATGAAGCATCAGGAAATCCTTCCTAGGGTCTCTCTCTTCCAGTGCCCAGTTGGTACAGGACAGCTCAACTGAAAACACATAAGGCCTCTTCATCATATTCAGAAGAAGATCCAAGAGCAACAGCATGACTCACAAAAGCTTATGTCCATTATCAGACCCCAGGCCTCCCCGTAGACCTCTTCTACCTGTCTTTTCTCTTCTCTGGCCTTGGACTTCTTGCCAAAACTCACAGTCAACCAGTACCTGAGGCACTTGCCACGGGGTGCATTCCCTGGAGTGCTCACCCTGAGAACTGATGTATGGCTTGTTTCCACTCTGAGAGCACTCACTTTATTAAATAGCTACAAACACTTATTCCTCTTTGCTAGTCTACCCTGGTTAATTTTATTCTATGCATGTGTTTGCTCAGTCATCTCTGACTCTTTGCAACCCCATGGACTGGAGCCCTCCAGGCTCCTCTGTCCATGGAATTCTCCAGGCTAGAATATTGGAGTGGATTGCCATTTACTATTCCAGGGTATCTTCTCTGCCCAGTGATTGAACTCACATCTCTTGTGTCTCCTGCATTGGCAGGTGGGTTCTTTACCACTGTACCACCTGGGAAGCCCATTTTATACCATATCACTTAGCATTATCTCAGTTGCCACTATATATGTATTGCTGTCTTGATTATATTTCTCCTCAGTTTAAGCCTGAGGAGGTCAGGCATTTTGTCTATTTTTGTTGTTAAATCCACACTTATTAGAGCAGTACCTGGCATAAAGTAGACACTTAGATTTTTTGAAAGAATTAATTTGCATGGTTTATTAAATTTGCATACTGTTCTACACTATTTAAAAACTCATTCAAGTTCTTTGTCTGTAAGTTTTTTACATAAATTTAAAGCCATCAAGTAGTGTTTATAATATTAGTGAAGTTGCTCAACCGTGCCCAACTCTTTGAGCTGTAGTCCGCCAGGCTCCTCCATCCATGGGATTCTTCAGGCAAGAATACTGGAGTGGGTTGCCATTTCCTTCTCCAGGGGATCTTCCTGACCCAGGGATTGAACCCAAGTCTCCTGCATTGCAGGCAGACGCTTTAACCTCTGAGCCACCAGGGAAGGGTAATGACTGTATAAATATCATGTATTGAGGAATCCATCAGTGTGTCTGGGTGTTGGGGTAACCATAACCCATCGTTAACGTGTGCTGCTTAAAGGAGAATGTTCTAGGCATCCAGGTCAAAGTCCCTTCTTTAATAATACATCAGTTGTTCAAAACAATAGCATGCTTTCTTCTTTATGTTTCTGTTATGATTATATTGTCAGCTTTTATTTCACATTGAATTTTCAACTGCATTTGATTTATTATGACAGATGAAGTGTGTGCGGTATTCAACTGTATCTGTAACATGAACTGGTTCCTAATTATCTCGCTTGTCATATTTCCTAAGGTGGGGAGGGGAACTTCTTAAAGCATGCTCAAAGTTGCTATCATTGATTTCTTTGAATTCCAAAGTTACATCGTCTGCTTGGATCCCACCAGTTTCTTTGTTGGATCATTACTTTGTTTTGTTTTGCCAGAGTGCTCATGTGGTATGCTTTGAGTACAAATACACCCAATCACACCTCTGTTTGGCCCTGATACATGGTTTGCTTAGGTGTAGATTATGTGTTGACAGCCTTTGCCTCTGGATATATTGTTCATTTTCATTAGGCATCTTCTGTAGCAAATGAAAAGTCTGACACCAATCAGACTCTTGTCCCTGTGGAGGATTTTGGACCTTACGCTCTGTAACTTTTTGTTCATTTTATCTTTGATATTTCCTGAACATGTTTCTAACTGTAGATTTTTTGTTTCTTTGTTTTTGTGCTTTATCCATTCTTTTACTATGTGTGACTTCTTTTTTCTTCAGGACAAAGGATTTATTTTATTTTATAATTTTTTTTACTTTTGATTTCCTTATTTTCTCCTTCTTGGCTTTTCTCATTGATTAGACGAGGTAACTTTGGACAGTCCTGAACTGATCCTCTATCTTGCTAAATAATTCAACTTAAAAAAAAAAATGGGTGTGCCCTACCTTCTAAGAAAAGTCCTATTACTTGTTCATTTATTCGCTTATTCCTGGTTCTTGTAAATTTCAACAGTTATGTAATTAACTTTCAAAAATCCTTCTTCCCCCCTCTTACTCCTTCCCTTCTTTTCCTCCTTCTCCTCCCTTTCCCCTTCCTGCACCTTCTTGCTGCTCTCTCTCTCCCACTTCTCTGAATGCAGTGGAATCCGTGGTTATATATCTTGGCTTATAGTTGAAGCTCAGCTATCCTCTCAATGGAGTATTAAGTGTGGGGGAGCAGGTTCCTGATATATTGCAATGACTCACAGGGAGTTGTGCTATACTTGAACAATGAGGAGAACTGAAAAGTTAAACATTTCATCACAACTTTTAATTGGGGCCAAACAGAATATCCAGCAGACCATGAGAATTGAATGTTCAGCCAGGAGCTTGAAAAAGTCAAGGAGTTAATTAGAACTCAGGGAAGAGTGGCTCAAGAGAACGCGCCCAGAAGGACACCATCAACTTTCCTGTGCGTGAGAAAAGACTGACCCAGAGATTTCAAAGCTAACCTCGTGCAGCCAGGATTGAGAACTATAAGTCAGCACATTTACCCATGGATAAGAAATTAAGTTCAAATGAAAGAAAGATAAATTCAAGGAGGGATTAAAATATGAAAACTAGCTTGTGAGAAAAGGTCAAGTCCTAGCCTATGTATGTGTGTGTGCTTTACTCAGTAGCTCAGTTGTATTTGACTCTTTGCAACGCCATGGACTATAGCCCACCAGGCTCCTATGTCCATGGAACTTTCCAGGCAAGAATAATGGAGCTGGTTGCCATTTCCTATTCCTGGGGATCGTCCCAACCCCGGAACTGAAGCTGCGTCTCCTGCATTGGCAGGTGGATTGTTTACCACAACATCACCTGTGTGTAAATATATCCATTTAGCCTTCAGTTTTCAGAATAGAAAAGGGAAGCGATAGGGGCTACCCATGGTTATGAAAAACAACCACACTTTTTAATCCATGTGTACAGAATGTCTCTGTTTATAGACATATTTAAAGTATCATCTAATTAGATCTATAATCTAAAATTATTTCTCCATGTAATTTATTTCTCCACTTTATTTTTCTACATATAATTATTATAAGATTATGTAAGGAATATATTCTGTTGATTTTTTAAAAAACTGTATTTTGTTAACTCTAAGTATTTTTCCTCAGAAGTCTTTAAAATGGATGATATCTACATAAGCATAAGATCCAATGCTTTCTTGAGAAATTGAGCTCAAGAAAATTATTTAAGCAAGTATTTAAAAAATCTTATTCTATCGTTGTGGATGTACACAATGTACCTTCAGTTGAAAATTTATTTTCTCATTGTATATTTTTTCACTGTATTCATTGTATTGCTAACAAGTGATGGCTTGTTACTACTGGTGGGACAGTGGTAAAGACTCTGCCTGCCAAGCAGGAGATGTGGGCTTTACCCTGGGTCAGAATGGTCCCCTGGAGAAGGAAATGGCAGCCCACGCCAGTGTTGTTGCCTGGAGATTCCCATGGACGGAGGAGCCTGGTGGACTGCAGTCCATGGGGTCAAAAAAGAGTCGGACACAACTTAGGGACTAAAAAACAACAACAACAAAATCAGTAAATAAGTGGAAATATGAAACAAATGTTTCATACATATCACAGTCTTGTTTTCTTCTTAAAGAAATCTTTCCCAATGACTTTTTTAAAAATAAATTTTTCCTAACTTACCTTGCTCTGTCATAACATATACTAAACTAGGGTATTATTTTATGGATATCAGGGAACGGTGTGAAATGCACTCCTGAGAGTGAAAAAGAAACGTCTACAAGAAAGTAGAATCATTAACCTTATTTACCCAGTTCACAATATTAACTGTCTTAAAAATCAAAAGAAAGACAAAAGGAAATATTTGTATGTACAAAGACTATAATGTTCTTAACACTGTAGCTACTCCAGGAAAAAAAAAAAAAGTGATACATGGTTATAAATGTCAAGCTGTCCAACGTGACATGCTTCTTTCTGTGTAGAATGAAAGCGCTTCAGTTTCTGTCTTTTATACTGAGGGTTTAACCCTGTACACATGCCAGTACATTATTTTATGATGGCTTACTATTACTGTATCTCTTACATCCATGAAAAATGCCAGTCTTTCTTAGAGAGAGCAAATTGTTTCCAGTCAAGGCAGGAGGACTTCAAAGCAGAGTAAGTGAAGTCAGAAATAGAAGGATGTTCTGCAAGAACAGCCGTGCCACCAGCATGATCAGTCTGACATCAAGGCATCCAGAAAACCCCTGGGCTGCTTAACATGGAGCCAGAGTGACTCTTACTGCTGCTGTATGACTTTTAAAATGAGTTGAAGATTGGTTGGGAGTTTTCCTTTTTCAAGTAGAGAATTAATACATCTGTCTCTTGGAGGTGAATGTATTCTTTGGGAAGTTTCAGAGCTCATGGGGTTGACCTTACATTGTCCTTGTCATCTCAGCACTTTTGCTTGTGTATTACCGGTTTATCATCATCTTTGAAATTTAGAGTTCAATGAATAATTCAAAACCTTGATAGGAAGTACTACATCCTTAAACCAATGTTTCCCCAAACTGCGGGTGTCATCAAGACTTCGGATACTTCTAGCTACTCTATGACTCACCAGGTCATTTACTTCAAAGGGACAATGAAAGGTCAAGACTATGAGGGACAAAGTAGTTATTAACATATCACCTAGACTTGAGTCATTATAACGTGAATTAATGGTATTCATTTTTTATTGAGCCTTTACATTAAGGGGATAAACAGAGTTCAAACATAAGACAATTTTCACTTAGGCTGATTAGAAAAACAATTGCAAATGTTGGAAATTACAGGCCAAGAAAGGAGTATTTTAAGAAGTTCACAACTACTAAGCAATGATTAAAGACCTTGAGAATTTCACTTACAAGGAAAGCTTATAAAATATGCTCACTCCAGGGACATTTCTATGTACAAACATAGCATTTCAATGAATAAACACAAAACCTAATCGGAGAGTTGGTTATTATATTAAAAATGATATACTGTAATGATTGAAATACATTCTGGAAACATGAATGAATTCAATCAAAGTATTTTGTTTTGTCCTATTTTAATGGCAGATGAGAGAGTAGTGAAAATAACTAAATGTATGGCAAGGAAAAATTGGGAGGTGCTACAGCACTCTTAGAAATATTTGCTTGATGACATGAAATCTGTGTGTGTGTTGGCGGGGAGGGGTGTTCTGAGGAGTTATCCCTGAGTTTATGATATTTATGTAACAGATGAAAAGAAAATCTCCATTTTTAGCAGCCCACTGCTTAATGTCAGACAGATGTTGTTATAGCCATGATTATAGGATTTTATTTAATTTGGAACAAAAGTATTTAGGTCTTATCTTGGCATGAGAGCTGGGTTTGTAATGATGTTTGAGCAAAGCTTAAACATTACACTAAGCTAGCTATGAATGGTCAACCAAACAGAATACTTAAGTAGTAAATTATTTAGGGAATTTCTGCTTTAGGTATAGTTTTTGAAAACAGGTAATTCCTTGATTGTTTGAGCTTGAGCCCAACATTACCTGTATTTACTGATTTTTATGTTATAGGTTCTCCTTAGTGCCCATCTGATTAAGTTACAGTCAGGTCTTTCTTTTTTCTTCTTAAAATGGACACATATATGGAAGTATCTAGATTCTTTTAGGATTCTGATATATCTTTATGTGTATATTTGAACCTGATATAAAAAATAAACCCCACACTAAGATAGGATTATTTCTGTAAAACTTTTTTTTGAGCCACAATACAAATTAAAAGCTGAATGAGAAGATTACACTGTAATTCATGGAAATAGTATGTAAGTGATTAGAGCAAGACTATCTTTAACATTCTCTCAGACTTTGCCTTTTTCCTTTCTTAAACAAAACCCCAAAATTTTTTAATCCACTTATATCTTAACAGTGTTAGTTTTCATAACTGGGTTGTTCTGAAAAAAAAATTAAATTATTATTGTAGTATAGTATAGAACCACGTGTTCCCAAGATCACATTATTTTTGTGCATGAAATTCTAAAGTGGGTGAAAGAGAAGAAAATAGTCAAATCTAAAGAAAATAATTTTCCTTTGAAAAAAATTATCTTTCTATATCCACCTTTCAAGTATATTTTAGATCATGTTTCTCATATAGTGTAATTCCACAGAATGAAACTTAGTTAATGACTTGGTCTAGATAAGCACTACCCGGAGTATAGTCTGCACACCCATGCTATTCCCCAAACCATTCCAGATTCATGAGGTGATGAGAACAAAAACTGAGAGAAAATGTTTAGAAACATTTATAGCAGTTTAACAGAGTCATTTCATGTCTGCTGAACTAATCTTTTTAAGTGCCCTTGCATTTTATGTCTTTTATCCCCCCATTGTCTCTTGATTGTATTTTACAAGTATAATATTGGTTTGTGACAGATCGGGGGAAAAATTGATCTTTCAGCAAGAATACTTGAGAAGCAGTGAGCTCAATTCAAGGCAGCTAGCATGAGAGGAGAGGGAAACTGTGAGCAATTTGCTGGACAGATGAGCCAGGATTGAATTAAGCAGTGATTCAGATAGTAATGCATACTGAGGATGAGAATTCTAGCACAGTCTCTACTAACCCATCTATATCTAATTGACGTTCACAATTCCCTCTGCAAATCACAATCACTAATCCCGTGGCACGCTGAATGCTTGCCAATATTGGACTACTCTTCTGAAAACCTCTGCCTTCCACCAGTTTTTGCATACTTACTAAGAGTGAGTTGTTTTTATCCCTGAATGAATGCTAGTTGTAATATTCTTTAATTATGTAATTCAATTAAATGGTATGTAAACAAATGAAATGTGAATACTTAAGAAATCTGTTTTTTCTATGATAACAGTATTTTGGGAAGACTCAATAAAGTCTAATACAAAGAATTAAAATTAAAAATCAATAACCCACCCTCTACCCCCCAAAAGTAGAATTTGGTGCTGGTAGACAAATCTAAAACCTTGACGGTAAATGTGGAAGGATTATCGATGTGCACTCCTTTTTAAGTTTTTTTTTTTTTTTTTACTTTATTTTGCTTTACAGTACTGTATTGGTTTTGGCATACAGTGACATGAATCCGTCACGGGTGTACATGCTGTCTCTTATACACATCTAGATGTGTATAAGAGACAGGATATATATTTCTCTCTTAGTACTAAAGTAGTGCTGGTACATTATTATGTCCAACTCCTTGTGACACTATGGAATGTATCCCACCAAGCTCATCTATCGATGGAATTCTTCTGGCAAGAATAATGGAGTGGGTTGCCATACCCTTCTCCAGGGGATCAAACCCACATCTCTTATGTCTCCCACATTGGCAGGCAGGTTCTTTACCACCAGCATCACCTGGAATCCCCAGAGTAGTGCTATGTCCCACAAATTTTGATATACCCTATTTTATTTTCATACATTTCAACTTATTTATAGATTAACTTTGAGACTTTCTCTTTGACCAAAAGATCACCAAATTGTGATTTAACAGCATATTCTTTAGTTTTCAAGTGTTTAGTGGTTTTCCAGGTATCTATTATCAACCTCTAATTTGATTCCTGTATGGTTGGAGAAGACACTGTGATTTCAGTTATTTTACATTTTCTGATATCAATTTCATAGCCTAGGGTAAGGTCTATCTTAGTTCATGTTCTTTGACTGCTTAAAACATTGTGTATTCTGCTGTTGTTGAATGGTGTGTTCTAAAAATGTTGATCGATTTTTGTTGGTTGATACTTTTTTCAAGTTCTTTTCTATTTTCACTGATTTTTGTCTAGTTGTCCTATGAGTTACTTAGAGTGTGCTATGGTCTCCAATTATAGCTGTGAAATTGTCTGATCTTTCAGTTATATTAATTTTTTTCATATGCTTTGCAGTTTTTTGCCTGGTTTATACATAATTAGGATTGCTGTGTTTTCTTTGTGTATCGACCCTTTTTATAATTATATCACGTCCCTCTCTGACTGCTAATTTCTTATGCTCTGAAGTCAACTATATCTGATGTTAATATATCCATGTCTGCTTCCCTTTGATTAATGTTTCAGTTCAGTTCAATTGCTCAGTCGTGTCTGACTCTTTGTGACCACATGAACTGCAGCATGCCAGGCCTCCCTGTCCATCACCAACTCCCAGAGTTCACTCAGACTCATGTCCATTGGGTTGGTGATGCCATCCAGCCATCTCATCCTCTGTTGTCCCCTTCTCCTCCTGCCCCCAATCCCTGCCAGCATCAGAGTCTTTTCCAATAAGTCAACTCTTCATGTGATGTGGCCAAAGTATTGGAGTTTCAGCTTCAGCATCAGTCCTTCCAATGAACACCCAGGACTGGTCTTTAGGATGGACTGGTTGCAGTCTAAGGGACTCTCAAGTCTTCTCCAACAGCACAGTTCAAAAGCATCAATTCTTCAGCGCTCACCTTTCTTCACAGTCCAACTCTCACATCCATACATGACCATTGGAAAAACCATAGCCTTGACTAGATGGACCTTTGTTGGCAAAGTAATATTTCTGCTTTTGAATATGCTATCTAGGTTGGTCATTAACTTTCCTTCCAAGAGTAATCGTCTTTTAATTTCATGGTTGCAATCACCATCTGCCATGACTTTGGAGCTCAAAAAAATAACATCTGGCACTATTTCCACTGTTTCCCCATCTGTTTGCCATGAAGTGATGGGACCAGATGCTATGATCTTAGTTTTCTGAATGTTGAGCTTTAAGTCAACTTTTTCACTCTCCTCTTTCACTTTTATCAAGAGTCTTTTTATTTCCTCTTCACACTCTGCCATAAGGGTGGTATCTTCTGTGTATCTGAGGTTATTGGTAGTTCTCCTGGCAATCTTGATTAATGTTTACATGGCATAAATCTGGTATTTTTGTACTTTCAACCTGCCTGAATTGTTATATTTGAAATGAGCTTAAAAAACAGCAAANACAGTCCAACTCTCACATCCATACATGACCATTGGAAAAACCATAGCCTTGACTAGATGGACCTTTGTTGGCAAAGTAATATTTCTGCTTTTGAATATGCTATCTAGGTTGGTCATTAACTTTCCTTCCAAGAGTAATCATCTTTTAATTTCATGGTTGCAATCACCATCTGCCATGACTTTGGAGCTCAAAAAAATAACATCTGGCACTATTTCCACTGTTTCCCCATCTGTTTGCCATGAAGTGATGGGACCAGATGCTATGATCTTAGTTTTCTGAATGTTGAGCTTTAAGTCAACTTTTTCACTCTCCTCTTTCACTTTTATCAAGAGTCTTTTTATTTCCTCTTCACACTCTGCCATAAGGGTGGTATCTTCTGTGTATCTGAGGTTATTGGTAGTTCTCCTGGCAATCTTGATTAATGTTTACATGGCATAAATCTGGTATTTTTGTACTTTCAACCTGCCTGAATTGTTATATTTGAAATGAGCTTAAAAAACAGCAAATGGCTTGAGTCCTATTTCTCAATTAATTATGCTAGCATTGCTGATTTGAATTATATTTTAAGCCATTTACATTTATTATAATTATAAACCTGTTAGGGATCAAGGTTACCATTAAAGTTTTTGTTTTCACGTATTTTACTTATGATTATTTTTTCTGTGATTTCTATGTTTTCTTCTAGTCTTCTGTGGGTTATCTAAATGTTTTTAATTCCATTTTTTTTTATCTACAGTGCTTTTGAGTGTATTTATTTGAATAACTTTATAAGTCATTTACTCTAAGCACTTAATTATATACACATAGCTTACCACATTCTACTGACGGTAACATTTCATCAGAAACTTTACCTCACTTATCTAGTCTATCTCCAAGTTCACTGATTCTCTCTTGGTGCGCTCCATTCCGTGGTCTTATTTTGCTTTTCATTTTGGTTTATATTGTATTTCAGATTCAAAAACGTATTTTTTACACGAACTCCCAAACATGAACCCCCCTCCCACCTCCCACCCCACATCTTCCCTCCAAAATGCCTCTTTGTACATTAAAAAAAATCAGGAAATTAATATTCATACTTTAAAAAAAATTGCCAGTTAGCCAACTTTTTCATTTATGTAACCAGTTTATATCCAATTATATTCGTAAGACAATTCCATTATAATTGTACATAGGTTTTTGTATAATTTTCATACAACCATTCATCACATGTTTAACTTTAGTAAAATGTTTATTTTTTTAATTACTTGGAAAATAGAATTAGGTAAAATCATGACAAATTCTCTTTTTGTTCAGTTAATCACTCCCATGGAAAGCCAGTTTGTTTAGATAAAGCCATAGCTGTAATTTAATGTTTGTGATTTTATAGTATCTGCAAGTATTGTGTTAGAAATGAAAAAAGGATTATGGAGAAACTATTTGACTGGACTACCACATTTAGAGAACACAGGAGGTTAGTACCCATTTCATTGTTCATTCATTCAGTAGTGGAGTATTTGCCAGTTACTATAATTAGCCTTCATATATTTAAGCTTTTAGTTTTGAGGAGCTTCTAGTTTAGTGGGGGAGACAAATTTGGTAATAATTAGAAGAGTTTGTTAGCATATAATGTAAATAACATTTCTTGGGAATATTCCTTGAAAGTACACAAAAGCAAGACAGAATTGCATCGTTTGGGTGGTTTATTGCCTTATCTAATGAAGTAGGTAAGAAGGTATGGAGAGTATTGGAAATGCAGTCAGGAGCTATACAAAACCTTTTCTTCCACTTTTGTATTTAATTTTCTCTTAACATTAGTCTCTTGGTGATAAGCTTACAGAGAATTTTAATTTTATTCTTACCTATATTTTTTGGAGAAGGCAATGGCAACCTACTCCAGTACTCTTGCCTGGAAAATCCCATGGACGGAAGAGCCTGGTGGGCTGCAGTCCATGGGGTCGCTAGGAGTCAGACACGACTGAGCGACTTCACTTTCACTTTTCACTTTCATGCATTGGAGAAGGAAATGGCAACCCACTCCAGTGTTCTTGCCTGGAGAATCCCAGGGACGGGGGAGCCTGGTGGGCTGCTGTCTATGGGGTCGCACAGAGTCGGACACGACTGAAGTGACTTAGCAGTAGCACCTATATTTTTAATTTTAAAAAAAAGCAAAACAAATCTATTATTTTAATACGGAGAATTAGCTGATGATGTTTCTTTGCAAATAAATATATTGTCCAGTTTGATGGATTTAGCAGCAGATCCAAAGTAGTGTGGATTGTGTTGTAAGAAGAAGTAGCTGGTGTATGAGTATCTCCAGGAAAAAAACGTCTAAACTAATACTTTTACCTCCCAAGAAACAGATGAACATGTTCCCTGTGAAGACACTCTAGATTGTCAGCCCCACTGTTGTTAAGCTAGGAGAGCTTAAAAATGTGCCTGATAAGCGTTTATCTTGAAGTCGAAATACCTACATTAATGAAAGAAGGAAATCTTGCATCTTACAATGGATGCTTTCCTTTTATTTCTTACCCTTTCTTTTTAAATATGTAAAAATAATACATTTATGGACTATATTTTGTTAATTAATATTTTGTTTTATTCTAGATGATCTAGTGTGAGAGATCCATATAGAATTGTGTTCTTTCCATGTATTTTGACAGCCTCTCTTTCATAGCCTTTGGTACAACTCTATCAAGACAATCAGAAGCAGCGAGCCAGTAATTAAATCCTCCAAAGGAAATAAATATGGCACACAAAAGAAGAAGCAGGGTTTTTTTTTGGAAGCAGTGTGTCATATGGCTAAAGTCTAATTTCTGTTAATTTTGACATTAGCTAGTATATCTGAATATGAGACACAAAATATGGCTAATATCATGCTGAAGAGCAAGTGTGAACCACTTATATCACTCATTTAGCAGAAAGCCTTACAATTCCTTTGAATGTGTGGGTGAAAGTACCCTAAGCTCATTTCATGTGCGAGTTTTAATTCATTATTTATTTACAAGTTTTCCCATAACCCAATAACATATTTGTGGGCACTTCTGTGTGTATATGTAAAATATTCTGTTTTAAACACATACTAATTGGGCTAAGCCCATCATTTTTGTCTTGTTTTCATTTTCTTCTAAAATTTTAATATACCAACACATTTTTTTTTAATTCCTGGGCTGTTTACAGCTGAAAGTCACATTTGCTTACCTTCAGCCCCTCAGGAAAGACAGCAGATACTGCAAATATCTCAAGTGATAATACTGTGCTCAGTTTATTAAATTTTCTTGTGCTACCCTTTAGGGAATTCTAGCGGCAATGGCTTTGGACTTTTTATCAACATTCGGAGGTTTAGCTGCTACCCTCTGATACTCACTTACTGAAGATTTTATTGTTGTTAAGTGACATTAAATCATGCCTTTTTATAAGTGCCCACTTTGCTGCATGCATATGAATTTCTCTTCTCAAAATCTATTTGTCATAAGCATTTTTGTCAGATGTTACATGCTGTGCAGTTCTACTAATGTTTTTGTTATAATGCCAGATAGTTAACCTGAGTTCTGTGCATGTGGGTGGTGTGCCTGTCCACTAGACTTGCCACTTCAATGAAAAATGCTGGTGTCCTCATGGAATCGAGTCCCATTGGGGGAATACAACTTACAAACCAGTGGTGGAAATACATCCATGTTGGCTTCGTACTGGGGTCATTGCTGACATTTGTGCCACTAATCCTCAAAATACATCTTCAGGGCTAAGTCACCCTGGCCACACAATTATAAGGGAAAAGCCAGTTTAAGTTCATGATTCTCTGATTCCAAAAACATTACTCTATACAGTATATTGAGGGATATCATGTCCATTAGCTGACTAAGTAGACTCAAGTCAGGTATATAAATTGAGTAGGAAACTTATTTTCTAATTAGGAGAATCACTTCCTTTGCTATTTTAGCTTATTATTGTATAATTAAAATAAGTACTCCATAAAACATGAAGGAAAAGGAGGTTCTACAAGGTGGATATATATATAATCAATCTCACCTTTCCTCCAACCTAAAGTTTCTTGGATAGGTGAAATTTAATTAATCTTTAAAATACTGTTCACATCCTCACTTCTTAACCTTTCCAAGACTTAATAACTTTCTGTATGTGGCTGCTCTCTGCTTTGTATCTAACTCACAGATATTGAGAACATCTGTTTAACACCCTCTTGGTAATAACCTTTCATATTTTCTTGATTTTAAAGTAGAATTAGGCATCATTCTTCTTGGAAAGTGACATTTTTATATTGAAGTTCCTTTAGTTCCGTGGCTGTTGAATATACACTTCTTCTTGGCTCTTAGGTATTTCCCTCTCAAGAGGTTTTTGTAATTCTGAAAACATTCCTTCTTTCTACTGAAATTCTGTTGTCAATGACTTTGTTTGTGCAGCTGAGCAGAATTTGTCTTAAAACGAAAACCGGAAATTCAGGGAACAAATTTAGATTCTTAGGTGTTTAGTCTTCATTGGAACAAATACACTGTGTATTTCCACTGGTGATTTGGGTTCACTCAACAGTAAGTGCTTAAGGTAAATAGTGTCACTGAAGTACCTTTGGAGGCCTACTTTGGAGGTGAGCTGTTTCACTTATATAACCAAGAAGAGACACAACTAACACCTAGTTGATTAAAAATCAGATTTCTATTGTGAAGAGCTAGCATATTTTCAAATTATTAACAGCGTATATTAAAATAATAATTCAGCATTGTAAATAAGTATAATTGAAAGCATACTCAGAAAGGCTTTATAAATAAGATGTATCAGTTACACAGTGTTTATATAGCTTCCCCTTGCTTGTGAATTACCACTGGATACATAGGCATTCAATTTCTTTTTGAGTGCAAAGACTTAAGCTCAAGGACAGAATACTTTAATAAAAATAAAGAAGGGGTATTTGTGTGTGTGTGTATGTGTGTGTGTGGAGATTCTTATCTTGAATTTAGTTTGAATTACATGAACATCTTTGGAAGTAATTTAAAATTGATGTGTTTAAAGAAAATTATTTTAATACTCGAGTAAATATTCTAAACATTGTAGTGAAATAAAAATGGATACTACTAAAGATTTTACGTATGTCTAGAATTTGAAAGATAACACCTCTAGAGAACATTAAATAATACAAAAGTATCATGGTACAGAACATAGTCTTGGGAAATTTAGTTCACATATTTTATGAAATGTTATCTAGCCCAATTTGTAAGTAATCAAGTTTTCACAGACATCTCACCTTTTTCTAGTGAATTTGGTGACTATGACCTTTTTGATTTGTACAGAAACCATTTTCTGATGTGTGTAGTAGAGGAAAACACATTTATGTTACTATAGAGAATTTCCTTATCTATTAAGAATGGCCATCCTTCAACTGGCAATTCCATAGGTTTGCATTCCACATTATTTTATCATTTTTTCTTAAATATTGGTTATCCCTCAGATGTTTATACTCCTATAAATTAACTCCATATTTAACATTTCCCTAAGAAAACGTTTGATCAACATGAACAAACCATGTTTCTTTAGTGTAGAACTATCTAAAGAGTTTGGACTACTGTATTTTTATTGAATAATCGTCTCTACCTTTGTAGCTTAAGGTAACTTTTTTCCTAATTGCTGCAAAGATGCTTATCATGCATAGGTAACTCAAGGACTGTTGAATGCCAGCAAGGTATAAATTGAAATTAAATACACTTTAAGGTAAATAATATGAACATACATTTCAATATTAAAGGTAAATTACTTGTTATAAACTACAAGTATTTCTGTTCATAGCTTGTTTATCTTTTTACTTTTTCTGTGTTTACTTAAAATTATGCAGTTGCCTAAAAGCAATAGTATACTTGAATCCATTACATATGAATGAAGTATAGCTATGGCAGCTGAGAAACTGTAAGTATTTATCCTAGAGACAAGGAGTAAAGTCTTATAAGTTCAGGTGACAAAATGATATATCTGAGGGGAGAGATGGCGCTTAAACTCTGACTAAAGGTTTTCAAGGTCTTGTATAGGACAGAATGACCTCGAGTTGCTTGGCTCACTTTATGACTTCTTCAGTAGGATTTAAAACCTTGTTTTATCCTAATGCACTTGCAAAGATCTCTAGAACGATACTACAGTAGGGATGAATCCAGGCATGTGTGCGTCTTCCCAGGTAAAGTGTTTTAGAACCCATGACTCTGCCTCATCTCTTAACCTCCTTTTGTTCCAGCAACCAGATGAAAGTAGACTAAATTACAGCTTGCCTTGGTGATACTGTTCCTCTCTAAGTTTCTGTCCCAGACTGTCTCTGACAGCACTCTGGGACACTGGCAGGAAGTCTCCCCTAGTCTCACCCTTGCAAAGCCTGGGAATATGAAGGAATTCACCTTCCTTAATAAGGGCAACCCTTCTTAAGGGAATTAGTGAAGAAAGCCCCCCCTTGCAACTTTCTGTCCCTTGATCAGACAATTTTAAGCATACTATACATGCTTCCTCAGAGGGTCATGGCACAATCAAGCCTGAATTGCCCACTGTGTTGACTATGAAAACACCTCCTAATGATTTTCACTCTCTACCCACGCATGCGACCTCCCTCACCCTGGCTTCCTGGCATCACTTCCCGAATAAAATCCCTGCATGCTAGCTTATGTTCCAGGCAATGCTTTCCAGAGAGACTGGCCCAGGAAAGAGACATGACTCACTCATTACTAAATACTGTCATCCTCGGTATCAGTGGGGCTTAGTGCCAGGACCTGCCACAAATATCAAAATCTGTGGATGGTTAAATCCCATAGTTGGCCCTCCTTGTCTACAATTCTGCCTCTGAGGATTCAACCAACCATGGATTCAGTCAACCGCAGAAGGTATATTGAGTTTGGAATTTGTGGTTGGTTGAATCTGCAGGTGCAGAACTCATAGAAGGCCAACTGTATGTTTACTGTAAAAACTGTATGTCAGTGGACCCCACAGAGTTCAAACCCATGCACTTGAAGGATCAACTGTACACCATTCTCTCACGTCTGCCATACAGCAGTACTTTCTCATGCATGAAAACCCATAATTGAATTTTTTTTCTAATTTCATTATTAATCTGTCTACTTAGGGGGCAATATTTTGCATGTTATTTAATTGCCACACTATCCTATGTTTTAATATGAAAGAATATGACTCCTCTCTCACTCTTTGCCAAAATCATCTTGCTATTTTTGAAAATTTTTTTGTGTATGTATTATGTCAAAGTAAATTTGCCAGGGACATTGAGAAATCTTGAAATTTTGATTGGAATTACAGTTAATTTATACATTAATACAAGAAGAAATGGCATTTAATAATTTGCATTTTCTTAACCAACAACATGACATGTATTTTATATTTCCCTCTTTGTAATTTATCAAAGTGAAAGTGAAGTCGCTCAGTCCTGTCTGACTCTTTGCGACCCATTGACTATAGCCCACCAAGCTCCTCCATCCATGGGATTCTCCAGGCAAGAATATTGGAGTGGGTTGCCATTTCCTTCTCCAGGGGATCTTCCCTACCCAGGGATCGAACCCAGGTCTCCCACATTGTAGGCAGACGCTTTAACCTCTGCACCAGCAGGAAAGCCCTTAAATATAAGAATCCAAGTACTAACATCAAAGATTTCAAGAGAGGAAAGGAAGCCAGATTGAAAGAAGAAGGGGGAGGAGGCGGGAGAGGCGGGGGCGAAAGGGGTGCCTTTACAGACGTCTCCTGCCACCTACAGATACCCAGGCATTATGGGACTTTTCCCTGGGCCTCCAGAAAAGGGAGGACTGGAACTCGGCCCTACCAGAAATCAGACCAGACCAGAACCAGAATTTGAGTTCTCTGCCAAGAGGAGGTGATCCGTCTCCAATCCTCAGCTCAGGCTGAGGGCCCTTCGACCAGATTCCTGCATCCCGGACTGGGGGGCTAGAAAAACAGGGAAGGATAGGAAGGGTTAAGGAGAGGAAAGAGAGAGGGAAGGGGAGAGAGGTCAATAAAGTCTCTTGTTCCTTACCGGTCGGGGTATTCTGGCCAGTTGTCCGCGTCAGGAGGAGACCAGGGACAAAAGGGTCCCAGTTGCGGCCGCTGGGTCTGGTCCATTGGCAGGCAAGCTGGCCCCTGAGTACCCCGAGTGGTCAGGATGTCAGTCTCAGGGAGAAGAATCCCACCAGAGTTGCCATTTGTTGCAGGAAGGAGGATTTAAGTTAATTTTATTCACAGGAGGATTGCATACTATTCACTCACTGTTTTCTCTGTTTCCTATTTTTGCTTTTCTGAGATATATTTCACTAAAGCTCTTTATAATTAGTGTTTGATGTTTGGAAGGATATTTCTTTTAAATACTTTCCTGGTACATCTAATAGTTTCTAGAATGAATTTTAGTTCTGACATTCTTGTAGTGTATTGTCTTGTAAACCTAAGGAAGAAAATTGTATCCTTTACCATTAATGATGGGTTACGTCTTCCTTTCTTTTAAATCTCTTATTTCCTATTCCTTTTTAATTTTGACTGAACCTTCTAGAATAATGGTAAATAACACAAATAATAATGTATTTTCTTGTCTCTATTCATACTTCTTAATGGAATGCAATTTTTTTACTACTGTTATTTATTTGTGGCTCTGATTGCTACTCTCAAAACTTGCTCTATAACCCAGTACTCCACGTTGTGTTGCAGAAGCACAGCATCACTGTCACCTGGGAATGTATTAGAAATGTAAGAATCACATCCCACTCAGTCTTACTCACTCAGAACCAGCATTCAGTAGGATCCCCAGGTGATCCATATCGTATTAAAGTGTAATAAGCACTGTTCTAGATAAATATATCTTTAGGTAAATGGTGAATATATAAAGCCAGGGAAAACAGTTTTTCACTAATGTTGAATCTGAGTACCACTGTTAAAACATAAGTGAAAGGTCAAGCTTACATTCATACTGAGAGCTTACTTTACTTGGTTTGTTGAAACCAATTCTAATTTTTAAATTTTTATTTCCGATTTGAGTGTAAGCAAGTTGCAAAATAAATATGTAAGTGTGGAAATAAAGTATGTCTGAAAGCCCTAGAATGTAATTAGAATATTATGGAAATAACTTCACAGTGGGTAATCCTTACCATTGAGGTCTTTAAAAGAAGGAAAAAAAGATCTTCGTAGAATGAGTATCTGTGGCTAAAAATCTCATCATCTGTTAGACATATGCTAAATAGTTCTTGGGGTAGCTTTTATAAAATGATGCTGCTTCAGTGCAGTTTATGGAAAACTGCTATTATTATTAAAAACTACAACTTTATTTACTTTTAGAAGACCTGATTAAAGTGAAACTAGAGAAGGCATGAATTATTAGAATTTCTAGTTTGTTCAGACCTGCATCTTCTTTATCCATAAAGAGGGCAAGATGCAAACAAGAATTTACAGATGAGATTAATGAAATAAAAGAAGTCTCTAGCACTAATTAAAATTAAAAAGGATGAACAGATGGTCTTAACACAGCTGGAAGTATTCCGATGAAATTCTGCCCATGTGTTTACCAAGGCATCTCTGTTGCAAGAAAACACACCTGTTTACTTTTCTAAGAGCAAAAATATTATTAAATATGGTTTTTATTCACTGTCATTTTGGCTGTTAAATCATTCCATAGTGTTTCAGTCTCATCATATGCAGAGATAATCAGCTTTAAGTGTGTGTTCCCTTGGGTACAATAATTTTAATCATGACTTCAAATGGCAAGATCATCATTTGGTACTTAAGTTTTGGTTTTTGACTGTGGGTCAAAAAACACTCATGGAATGGGTAATGAAGAAAAATAAATATAAGGCTCTGAGTTCATTTTAATAGATTCTAAATAAAGTTTTAATTTCTTTAATATTTAAGCTCATTTACCAAGCCTTTGTTCATTATTCAGTGTCTTGGAATTTGTAACAACATATACAACTGACATTATTCATTATTCCTCTGATGGCTCTAGGGCAGAGTCTCTTCCATATTTTTTTCATGATTCTATTGTTGCTGGCAATCCCATCCCTGGTGTTCTTTGCCCTCTAGTCTCCACCTCTGTCTTCACAGGGCCATCTACCTATGCGTATCTGCGTTTGTGTCTGTTTTCCTCTCCTAATAAGTATACTAGTTAGATTAACCCCCTCCCCTGCCAATTAATTAACTTGATTATATCTGCAAAGACCTCATTTCAAAAATAAAGTCTCATTCACAGGTAATGATCACTAATATTTCAATACATCTATTTCAAGGACACAATTCAGCTCATAATATACATTTATATTTGGCAAATCAACCCTGAACATTCATTGGAAGAACTGATGATGAAGCTGAAACTCCAGTACTTTGGCCACCTGATGCGAAGAGCTGACTCATTGGAAAAGACCTCAATGCTGGGAAAGATTGAGGGCGTGAGGAAAAGGGGGCGACAGAGGACGAGATGGTTGGATGGCATCACCGACTCAATGAAGATGAATTTGAGCAAATTCCAAGAGATGGTGAAGGTCAGGGAAGTCTGGGATGCTGCAGTCCATGGGGTCACAAAGAGGCAGACATGACTGAGCGACTAAAAAACAACAAAACACATTTAGCTCAAAGGCAATAGTACTGGCAACTGTCTGCTTAGTATAAGAGTGCTTTACTTTATAAAAATCACTTAAGTCTTTTCCCTAATAACAATTCAGGAGAAGGGGACGACAGAGGATGAGATGGCTGGATGGCATCACTGACTCGATGGACGTGAGTCTGAGTGAACTCTGGGAGATGGTGATGGACAGGGAGGCCTGGCGTGCTGCAATTCATGGGGTCACAAAGAGTCGGACACGACTAAACGACTGAAATGAACTGAACTGAACTGTGGTAGATGAAAGTGAAAGTGAAAGTGAACTCGCTCAGTCGTGTCCGACTCTGAGACCCCATGGACCGTAGCCCACCAGGCTCCTCCCTCCATGGGATTCTCCAGGCAAGAGTAGTGGAGTGGGTTGCCATTTCCTTCTCCAGGGGAATCTTCCTGAGGCAGGGATCGAACCCGGGTCTCCTGCATTCCAGGCACACGCATTAACCTCTGAGCCACCAGGGAAGCCCTTGTGGTAGATAGAGCTGATATTGCTACTATTTTTACTGATGAAGAAACAATAATTTGATTTATGAAAAGCCAAGCTTTTCCATGGAGCCCTCAGAACCCAGTATTTGTGTTGCAGTGTGCATCTTTCCCTTGGAAGACCGTTCACGATGTGGCTCCCAGCATGTCCTGTACCATGGGGTTCACACCCTTGTGTAGTCTCTTATCTTTGAGTGAGGTCTTCCCTGTTAACTGGCTTCTGATGAAAAGAAAACAACAAAAGTTAACAGGATGCGATGTGATCACAAAGCCTATGATTCCAGGCTTTCTTGAAGGCCTTCTCTTCCTGGGAGGGAAGCCAGCTGCCATTTTGTGAGATAGTCCATGGAGAGCCAGGGACAAAGATTGGAGGGCGGTGTCCTGCCAACAGCATGTGATGGAGCGAGGCATCATTCAGACCAGCTGCAAGGCACTAAGTCTTGCCAACGGCCTTGTGAATGTGCTAGGAAGCGGATCCTTCCTGGTTGAGCATTCAGATGACTACTGCCTGTGAAAGGCTAAAACCAGACTATCCAGCTAAGACCCACTGGGATTTCTGATCTACAGAAAAGATGATGGGATAAATGTTGATGTTGCCTCTGTGTTTCAGTGTCACTTGTTGTACAGCAACGGGTAACTAATGCATTTCCCCATCTACTTCTGCTGCTGCCATTTACTGCCAGTAGTCAACCAAGGCTTTTTATATGAAGGTGGTATTTTCCAGCTTTCTGTCTAAGCAGATTCCACTTTTTTCTAGTAATTCATGGGAAGATTGGAGAGAATGGTAAAGACAAAATTAGCAAGAAAACTTTCTATTCAGCTAAAAAAAAATCCTAGAACTCCAGTATTATATGTTGATAATAAAGATGTCTCACACTTTCCTTGGCAACCCAGATCACCCTAGGGTAAGAAAGAGCTATGCTGGGGTGTTTCCATGGCCTGTTGTCATTTAGTTGCTAAGTCATGTCTGACTCTTTGTGACCCATGGACTGTAGCCTGCCAGTCTTCTCTGTCCATGGGATTTTCCAAGCAAGAATACTGGAGTGGGTTGCCATTTCCTTCTCCAGGGAATTTTCCCGACCCAGGGGTTGAACCTAGGTCTCCTGCATTGGCAGACAGATTCTTTACTTCTGAGCCACCAGAAAAGTCCTCAGTGGTCTGTGCTGCTTGCTTAGTCACTCAGTCGTATCTGAATCTTTGTGACCCCATGGCTTGTGGGCCGCCAGGCTCCTCTGTCCGTGGTGTACTTGGGTTTAAATGCTGTGGGTGAAACCATGTATTTTGTGGGCACAAGATATCCTTATGAAAAGATAAGAAAAGATTTTTCTTGATGTATGGAGATACTTACAAGTAAATAATTATTCATTTTGAGAAGCATTTACCAATGGCAGTGGCCACACCGACTGCAGATTCCCCACTGGAATTTTTTTCCCAGTTGGAATAGAAGCTGCTTATAATAGATTTTGATTTCTGACACAGATAAACACATTCAGTTTGAAGCTATATCACTTTAGAGGGAAAGGTGTTTCTAATGTTCTTTTTGATTCATCATTTAAACAAAATTAAAGTATATAATTTTATTCCTCTGAATTTGCTGTCACTCTTAAAGCTGTTGGTTGATCAGTGCTGGTGATAATCGCCCTAGTCAAATCATGCACTTGAGATACTCAGTCACTTATGTCTTATTTTCTAGTGGAGAGAGAAAACAATGAATTCTTCATCTTGTATTTTTGTTTTCAAGAGGAGTTTCTAAATAAAATCCCCAATGCAATTGAGAAGAAATTACATTTCTGCCAT
Source organism: Oreotragus oreotragus (assembly GCA_006410675.1). Lineage (NCBI taxonomy): Eukaryota > Metazoa > Chordata > Mammalia > Artiodactyla > Bovidae > Oreotragus > Oreotragus oreotragus. Next base: position 280,391 of record SJYX01013551.1, on the reverse strand, counting down.
AATCTCAAAGACATCAGTTTCTATCACCTGACTTTAATTTGGGATATAGTTTTCCATTGATTAATGACCAGATTTAAAGATGATTTTGGAAATAAAGATTGAACGTATCTTTTTTTAATATTCTGCTATATCTTTATTCCCTAGTACGTTCTGCTCTGCTTTTCAATAGAGTTAGATTTATTTACACAACATTCTATGTCCTTGGTGTATCACTTTAAAGATGCAATCACTCGTTGAGGTGTGATTCATCTTGATTTCACAGCAGAGTGATGAAAATCCATCCCTTAAAGATATTACACCTGTGCACATGAGAATGGTTTTATCCCTTTCTTCAGAATGTTTGCTCTTTTAATTCTCTCTGATTTAAGGTACTGTAGAGACTGAGACTAATTGTATCTCCCTGAAACTTAGCGTTAAAAATAGAAAATGACTTTTGTCCATTCAAAGGCAAGATTTGTTCAGTAATGATATAACCTATAGGGCTCTATGCTGCGTCTCAAACGTGTGTGTCATTTAACATTTTTCCTAGGGAAGTTTGATTTAGTCATTTCATTGACCCTAAATTATGAAATTATCATAAAGAGTAGAATTAGAAATTGAAACCTTGGTAAATTTCTGATTAAAAGTCTAATAGTTCAAGTGGAGCTAATATTTTTCGATGGGAGGTTTGTGTGTGTGAGAGAGAGAGACAGAAAGATAATGAGTGATCTGTTTTCTGATGCTCCTTGTGAATTTTGACTCAACTGTTACAAGGCCTTAAACCAGACATTTCAAAGGCCAAGATACTTACTATGGAACAGCCACTTACTAAGAAACACTCTTTGGCTTGCAGACTAGTACTTACTCTTTAGGAGCAAAATTGGAGGCAAAAGAGCGAGAGGAATGCTACTCATCCTTTCTAATGTGCTATGTCCAGGCCTCTCTGCCCAGAGAGGATCTGGTCACTTCATCCCAGTGTGGTTATAGTTTATCACAACCCTGTACGTACAAATTATCAGTGATGATTATCAGAGTCATCAAATCATTTCACTTTATATTTCCCCTTGTCCTAATTAATTTGTGAGCAAAGCTTCTAAAATGTGTTTAATCAGTTATTTCTTTTTAAAATCAGACATTAGTAAGATACAAAAAAGTAAAAATCAATGTTTTCCATGGATGTACTATTCAATAACTTAATTAGTAGTGAGATAATTACTTTCAAAACCAAAGCAGCACTCCATTCCATTTATTTAGATAATCAAGCAAATCAGCACATTTTTAGCCAGTAGAAAATATAAATGAATTTAAAAATCAGGATGCATTAATTGAATGCACTCAATTATAATTTAAGTTCCTAACTAAAGTTTTCTGTCTTTAGATTTGGGTATTCCAGGCTACCCTTCACTTCATGGATGCTAATATTATTAGATGAACTTAGAAATAAAATCAAGACCTTATCCATCTATCTATCTGCATGTGCTTTACAAACAAATGCCCTAACAAACAAATGCTCATTTGTGGAGGCTATTTATTTTTCTTCTTGGGGTTTTGTTTGAACTCTCTCATTCCTGGGTGGGATACAGTGACATATTTATGTCCTTGCGTTCATGTGAGACCTTTAAGAGTTTCTCCCCTATTCCTACCAGACTGTTTTAAACAGCCCTTGCCCATAAACTTGGCTTCGAGTTTCCACCTTGTTTAAAACTCCTGGGCCAATAACCTCTGTAACCCGAACCAGATGGGGAAAAGTTCACCCAAACAATGTTGAAACATGTTGACCTTGACCACATATTACAGAGTGGAGGTTTAGGAAACCTCATATGAAGTCCTATTTTTTCTTTCCTTTGGTATGTCAAAGAAGATTCCTTAAAGCTTCTAAGGTCACATATTCACCTATTGGCAGATTTATAGCATCTCCTCTTTTCTCCTTTTTTTCTTTCCTCCTTTTTTTTTTTTCCTACACCTGCTTTAGTTCCTTGGGAGCGTTCAGTGGCCTCCATCCTCCCAACTTTTCAAGGGTGGCTAGTTGGATGGCCTGCCTCCTACCAGAATTCTTTCTGTTGTTGGCAAAACCAGTTCTTCCCTGTCATCATCCCCACATGATGGTCTCCATCATTCTATTTATCAGGAGTCACACTCTTACATATGAGGATAACGACCCTCATCCACCTGAGAGCTTTGGTCTGACGCTTCCTCATAACCTTCTCCCGTTTAGAGGTCCCACAGTGGACTTGGGACCTGGAATTAACTTTTCTTTCAGACTAACACTGATGAGAGAAAACTCTTGTCTGCGGAATCAAATTGGAGCTGATATATTGATGTTTTTATTTAGAAAATACTCCTTTTGTCGACTGGATTATGTTTGACTGAATCTTGGGAACAAAGTTTTAGGGAACAAGCATTTACCGACACAGGAACGCTAAAAAAAGGACGAGACTTTTACCTGCCAGCGTGCAGTTTCATTCTGCAGAGCACCTGAGACAGTTACTGTAATCAGGGAAATGCAGCTTTGAAAATAATTGCAATAATATCTTCTGCTAAATTATACTGCTTGTACCAGATAAAGATGAAATCTTTCGATATGAACTCCAAGAATTGTAAAAGAGCATCAACTAATCACTAGCTGCAGATTATTGCTTCCCCCACCCCCCGCCCCATTTTTCTAGTTCTTCTTCCAGAGGTCTTAGAACACATGCTTTCCTGAATCAGCCCGCGTTTCATCTCCCCCATTTGCCTAATCTGGGCCCCAGTATCTGCTGCCTGACCCTCTAGAAATAAATCTCCCAAGTGATCCAGCTTCCCCTCTTGCCCCCTACCTATTGGCCATGCTCCATAGAGCTGCTAAAGTGATCTTTACAGGGTGTGGCCAACTTTTTCTTAAAGGGCCTGATAAAAAATATTCCAGGCATTGGGCCACATTATCTTTGTCACAACCACTCAACTGTGGTGTTGTAGGAAAAAAGCATGACAGCAGCCACAGGCAATAGGTCAAAGGATGTGCATGACTGTGATCCAGTAAATTCGATTTATCCAGACTAAAGGGAGGACCATTGAGCACAGTTTGCCAACTCCTGTCTTAAAACGATCAGAACCTGTCACTCTACTGCTGAGGTCCGCCTTTGTCTTGCCACTATAGATGGGATAAAATCTGAGTTTCTTGCGAAGCCTTACTGATTTTTTCTTTTTTTGAGACTTCCAGTCTTAATATTTGCATAATTCTGCATCCTGTATACCTGGGTTAAGATCTTGTAAAGGTGATGTCAGCCCTTTGCCAAGAGCCAATTTTATAAGTCATGTGCCCTTAATTTTTCTTTATTATTTTGGCCACACCACATAGTATGCGGGATCTTAGTTTCTTGCCCAGGGATTGAACCCCTGCCCCCTGCCCTGGGAGAACAAAGTCGTATCCACTGGACCACCAGGGAAGTCCCAGGCTTGCCTCTCTTGACTCACTTCTTCAAATCCGTAACCAGGCATCCTCCTCCTTGTATCCCTCACCAGCTCTAACTACTTTGGTCCTTTTGCTGTAAATCACAGTAATGGGCTGTCTCCTCCCTTGAAACTCTCTTCACTCCCATAAACCCCTGGCTGGTGTGTTTTTTGTTTTATTTTTAACCAGTTGGGATTTAGTTCAAGTTCATTTCTGCAGAGATGCTTCCCTGACCATCCTGTGAAAAATATTGCTCACCTTGTCCCTGTACCACTTTCTTATCTCTTTTACAGATTTACTTTATTCAGAGTTCATAACTTTTTAACTTATTTACTTTAATTGGAGGATAACTACTTTACAATATCGTGGATAGTTTTTGCCATATGTCAACGTATCGGCCACAGGTATACTGTGTGCCCCCGATCCTGAACCCCGCCTCCCTCCTCCCTTCCCACCCTCGGTTGTTTTGGAGCCCTGGGTTTGGATGCCCTGCTTGATGCTTCGAACTTGAACTGGCCATCTATTTTACCTCTGGTAATGCACATTTCTCTCTGCTATTCTCTCAAATCATCCCACCCTCGCCTTCTCCCACAGTCCAAAAGTCTGTTCTTTATGTCTGTGTCTCTTTTGTTGCCCTGCATGTAGGAATGTTGGTACTATCTTTCTAAATTCCATATACATGCATGAATATACATATTTGTCTTTCTCTTTCTAACTTACTTCACTTTGTATAATAGGGTCCAGTTCTTCCACTTCATTAGAACTGAATCAAATGTGATCCTTTTTATAGCTGAATAATATTCCACTGTGTAATATGTACCACAGCTTCCTTATCCATTCATCTGCCAGTGGACATCTAGGTTGCTTCCATGTCCTAGCTATTGTAAACAGTGCTGCGATGAACATTGGTGTATATGTATCTCTCTCAAATTACCTTATTTTGTATATTTATTTACTTTGTGTTATACTACTAGAACATAAAGTCTAGGAAGGCATGGATTTTGCCTTCTGTGAATCATAATTAGTACACAATTAATGCATGCTGAATGAATATATTAATAGATGAGTATAGTTTGTTTACTTTTAGTATATATTTTAACTATGAACTATTACTAGAGGAAAAAAGAATAATTCCCTAAAATCATGATTAAGCCAGAATAAGGACATGATTTGGAATTGCTTACATCTTACTTGCTGTATTGACAGTAGTAGAAGGAGAGGTTTGAATGGTCTAGAGTTTCCTGTCCCCTTCACTCTGTGCTACTTATCATACATCCAGAGGAAAATTCTGAGGGCTATGCTGTATAAGGACATTGAGACTCTGGACCCACCCAGGAGAGAACTCTCAGAGCACACTCTCAAAGGAGCAGCTGACAATCTGTTTGCTCAGACTAGAGAAGATTCATAGTACTGGGAACTCAATATTGACATATAGCTTTATAAAATACCATGGCTCAAATATTCAAATACCAATGAAATTATCAAAGATGCATGAATTCATTAGTCATCGGAGAAATGTCAGTGAAACCCACAGTGAAGGTACTACTGTATACTAATTAGAATAGCGTACATGAGAAAGATAGTATTAATACCCAGAGTTGACAAGGATGAGAAGCAACTGGAATTCTCAATTTACAGCAAAGAATAAATGGGTGCAATCATTAGGAAAACTGTTGGACAGGATCTACTAAAACGAAAAGATAACCTACTGATTGGGAGAAGATATTTTCTAATGATATGAACAATAAGGGATTACTATCCAATACAGACAAACAGCTCATACAACTCAATACACACACACCACACACACGCACACGCACACACACACACACACACACACAAAATCCAACCACATAATAGGCAGAATAACTGAATAGATATTTTTTCAAAGAGGAAATGTAAGTGACCAGCAGGCACATGAAAAGATTCTCAACATTCCTAACCATCAGGCTTTCCTAGTGGCTCACATGGTAAAGAATCTGCCTGCAATGCAGGAGACTCGGGTTTGTCTCCTGGAGAAGGAAATGGCTACCCACTCCAGTATTCTTGCCTGGAGCACCCCATGGACAGAGAAGCCTAGCAGGCTACAGCCAATGGGGTCACAAATAGTCAGACATGACTGAGCCAGTAAGCACATCAGGGAAATACAAGTCAAAATCCCATGAGATATCACCTCACATCTGTCAGAATGGTTATTATCAAAAAGAACACAAATAGCAAGGTGGAAGAGGATATAGAGGATACATACATATATGGAATACTACTCAACCATAAAAAAAGAATGAAATGTTGCCATTTGTAGCAACATTGATTGACTTGGAGGGCATTATGCTAAGTGAAATAAGACAGAGAAGGACTGCAGGCCACCAGGCTCCTCTGTCCATGGGATTTTCCAGGCAAGAGTATTGGAGTGGGGTGCCATGGCCTTCTCTGAAACAATTGCTACACTTGATAAACCTGGTATGTCTCATTAATATAACAATGAACATAAGAACCACAGTGAAGAACCCATTCTGTGAGTTTATACATACAAGTTAAAAACTAATATCTGTTACAAGTCCCTTGATGATTGGTAAGGGAGCTTTTGTGGTGCTACTAATGGTTCTATTTCTTACATCCTGTACATGGATGTGATCTTTGCTTTATATACGATATACATTAATAACATGTTTACCTAATTATATGTTGCTTCATGGTTTCCTTCATCATCTTAAAACAAAGCCCTCATTTCTGCCTTTGGTTTTCCTCCCAAAAGTTTTATACCAGGTGTTCTGTAAGTTCAAGTGACAGCATTCTTAGGATGAATAAGATAGGTGGATATATTAGGGAATGTTCCAGCTGCCTTATGAATTGACCTAGATGGAAAAAAGAACAGTCTTACTTTAATAAATCACACTCTACGTCTCACTTGGTTTCCGGTTTCAGCATGAAACTTCGAAGCTATCCCCATATCCTTGATGCCGTTTCTTTGCAGATTTGATCCTGGGTGGATTTTTTTGCTAGTCCTTGTGCTTTCCCAGCTGAGATCTTACCCAGCACTGTCATCACCCAGAGCCTACCCCCTGCTTGGTGCCATTTGTTGTAACTAATTGGCCTCCACGGCATGAGATCCCATTTAACAAAACATTTGATGGCTCCTCTGGTTGATACATGCCTCAAAAGCTCCCTGAGTGTCTAAGGTTTTCATTAGTTGTTAGAGCACACTGAGTTAATTATACTGTGCAGTAGGTTTTCAGGTTGAACAGTCAACGAACGAAAGGAGTAAACAGGAGAATGTTGGAAAGGAGTAAACCTTTTCTGATTTTGGCAGCCTTCAACATTACCCTCAGAAGTTAAAAATCTTTCACAGAGGCCTTTCTCTAGGCAAAAGTTGATGACCTGGGAGTGACTTAGTAGATCCAGGTGGTCCTTAGAAGAAATAAAATGAGACCTCACCCCTTGCTGGAATGTGCAATTTGTGGTAAAACTGGAGGAGCCCATTACAATCTGTTGACAACATTCCTCCTTGAAAGGTCAGGACAAAAGGAAGGCGAAAGAGGCAAGCCCAGTTACATCCTCCTTTACTCTGGAGTCCTCATGCTGTGTAGGGGGAGACAAGGAAGGGAGGGGGTTGCTGGAGAGCAGTGATGTTCATTCTTTGTATGACATCAGTGGGTAGAAAATGAGGGTCAGTTCATTTACAATCAGTTTCAGTACCAGCACTGACATTAGCTTTATGATCATTTCTGGATCTGAATTCTTATGCTGAGCAGGAAAGCAGGAGCCACACTACATTGTGAAGCTTTTCAGAGTTTTTGCAATATTGTCAGATGCACTGCTCATCAGAGAAGTGGTATATATGAGAAGAACTCGAAGGAACTCACACGACTCTTAGCCCTGAATGGAATCCCAAGTTTTTGGATGTAAATCTGGTTGTCACGAAGCATTCTCTTCTTGCTGGAAAGTAGCTCATGCTCGAACCCAGCAGAGTATTTGGATTCTATTTACAAGACTTTTCAGGTTTGCATCTATCCTAAGAATATTTATTATACCAAGCTTTTGACTATACCAGGGGCAAGAATTATTGCAGTATTTCTTTTTTTAGTCATGTATATGTGGTAGAGACATATGGACTAGATATACATACATGTATGGGTCTCAATTACAGGCATAGAGATGGCTGTGAATATAGATTATAAATATGAATATTCATTATAATGAATATGGTATAGTCACATAAAGGAAACCAAGACATAAAGTGAAGGAAGAGCTATCAATATATTAGGACATGTTGCTGCTTTTAAAACAGGTCTGCCTCTTCTTATCAGTCTTTAAGATCAATTTTAAATATCTAAGTATTTGGGGAAAAAATCAACTTTACATATAAATAATAATGAAGTGATCGAAGTGTGAGATCCTGAAGGCAAAGATAACATATTTTTTGTCTCCATATCCCTAGCCCCTTTCACTTAATTGATAGTATATGGTTGGTGAATGAATAAATGAAAATAGGAAAAAATGACATATCTCAACCCATTCTCAATAAAGTCAATAATAATAATAAAAATCAACCTCTAAGCATATCCTCTCCACACTGAGATGATGCCTATCTGGCTTCTTACTCTAAGGAAAAGGTGAAAATTTGCACCTTTCCTATCCCATGATTTCCCAAAGTAATGCCTAGATGTCTCTATAAGTTTTTTGTTTTTTTATTTTGGCTGTCATGTTTTTAATTTCTAAGAACTGCAGTTTTTGATTTCTACCTTTAAACTTTTATTTATTCCTTTATTTCTGTGATTTGGGGCTGTGCTGGGTCTTCATTGCTGTGCAGGCTTTCTCACCTTGCAGTTAGCAGGGGCTGCTGCTGTCTAGTTGTGGTGTGCAGGCTTCTTGCTGTGGCTTCTCTTGCTGTGCAGCATGAGGTTCTAGGTGCCAGGATTTCAGTAGTTACAGCATATGGGCTTAGTAGTTGCACCTCCTGGGCTCTAGAGCACAGGCTGAATAGTTGTGGCCCATGGTTTTAGTAAAGAATCTGCTGCAATGCAGGAGACCTGAGTTTGATCCCTGGGTTGGGAAGATCCCCTGGAGGGGTCATGGTAACCTATTCCAGTATTCTTGCCTGGAGAATCCCATGGACAGAGGAGCCTGGCGGGCTACAGTCCATGGGGTCACAAAGAGTCGGACATGACTGAGCAGTTAAGCACAACACACGTCAACTTAGTTGCTCCATGGCATGTGGGATCTTCCTGAACCAGGGATCAAACCTGTGTCTCCTTCACTGGCAGGTGGATTCTTTACCACTGAGCCACCTGGGAACCACTCCTCCCCATCAGTTTCTTCGGGAGAGGGGATGTGCAGCTCACTGCTCCAGCACAGGAGCAACTTCAGCTGTGTGCGGGGAAGATAAACAGAGGTTGACAGCAGGGGTTTGTAGCTGAAAACACTATCAACCACTGTAGCTTATTAAGACCACCAGCACAAGAAAACAAATACTCGAGATGCATATAAGACAGATGATTTTGTTTATCTCAAGTGAAAAAGACAAGCAATGAGACCCCTGGGATCCCTGAAATGCGAAACTTCTAAAGCTAATTGAGATATGATTAAAAAGATTGCTGCACGTTATTGCCAGCAGTCATGGAGTTTTGTCATTAGGTTCCCCAGTGTTGGAGCAATCACACCAGTTATGGCTTTAGCAAGCAGCCGACTTTAGTGTACACATTTTCTTATAAAACGATAACTTATTAAGGGTAGTGGAATTTTTGAAACAAATTCAATAAATGTATCTTAAGAAATTTCTCTCTCTGGTATTTGTTCGACTCAGATGTATCACTTGAATTCTAGCTTTCTATGTAGCAATGCTGTCCAGTGTAAATACAATGTAAGTCACATGTGTAATTTTAAATTTTCTTGTAACCACATTACAAAATGCAAAAAGAAGCAGGAGAAATTACATTTAATGATATTTTCATTTAACAATATATCTAAAATAATAATATTTCAACATGACCCAATATACAAAAATATTAATGGGATATTCTGCATTATTTTCCTGTACTGTCTTTGAAATTCAGTGTGTGTTTTATATTTATGCATCATCTCAGTTTTGTCCAGCTATGTCATGCTTCATGACTGGTGTTTACTGTATTTAACTGGGCACGACTATAGCTTTTTTTCTGCATAATTATTGTATGCAATATGTTAGGTTATAGCTATGCCACTTGAAAATTTCAGGACTACACCTTTCTGGTGGTGTTAGTTTTGCTCATGGAAAAAAAAAAAAAAAAAACTCCCTTTCTGCACTCATCCTTCCATGAATCTCCCAGTATATGAAAGAGTGGTCTGATCATAAAAAGCATATCATCAAAATACTGATAAGTAATATTATTGATTTAGTTATATGTTGAGCATACCCCTAGTTATTCTTCAAGGCTAAATTTCCAGGTATAAACTTTTATATACAGTTCATAGCAAAGTGGTACAAGTTGAAAACTCCACTAAAGAAGAACAGAACTACCATTCACCAGATCGTCTTGAGAAAAATGTCATTATGTGCTAGGAAAGGCTCTTTTGTCTTGAGATCATATTTCACAGAAATCTGTTCTAATGCAAGTAGATTATTAAGCTTATTGAGAATAGAAGGTTTTTTTAATAGTTTGATTTCTTATCTCCAACTTCTGTATACCGTGGTTGTTTTTCACAGTGTATTCCAAAGATCTTGAGTTATTTCAGCAATCAAGAAACCAGACTTGGGGACAGAGAGAATAGTTGGAGGGCTGAATGTCAGGGCATTTCTACTTGCCAATTGTGTGTAGAACTGCTAGTGCATTTGCTCGATAGGAAAGGGTGCTCTTAGCTTCTTACCCTGGTTCTCTAATTCCTCTTTTCTTTCCTTCTCTCAGTTCTAACTGATCCTTTCTCCCTCTGCATTTTTCCAGTTGTGAGACGTACAGATGTGTAGCAACAGCTGAAGGACAAAGGATGCTTAGCCCAAGTGTGAAATAGTGTCATTCATATAGTGTATTTGGGCATAAAACATTCAAGGAATTTGATCTATCACCCCATTACCCATGGGACTACTATGGAGAGGAAAAAAAAAAAATCCTTCTGAGGGGGAAAATGTCTTAGTTATCCTTGAACAGTTGTTTGAAATGGTGGAAAGACTGAGGGTACCTCTTATAGTACCATTAAATTCAGTGATTCTGCTTATCAGGGGTATTTCTGCTGAGTGCCTAGACAGAGCAAAAACAAAAAAGAAATAATGGCAGCAAAATAGCCATGATGATAGACTGAAATAGAAAATCCATTGTGTGGCATTGGTGGTGAGAGGGAGAAAAGCTACAAACAGCTGTTGAAGAGACATGTCTGCTATCCTTAGGAACTGATAAAATTATGAGGGTCGTTCTTCTTGGGTCTTCTTCTTTGTCCACTTTGATAGCTAATCAAAATCCCCATTTTTGTGTCTGCAATATTAAGACTTCAACACTCACATAATTTTATGGCCTCTAGCCATTGGAGAGGGCAATAGCACCTCACTCCAGTACTCTTGCCTGGAAAATCCAATGGGTGGAGGAGCCTGGTGGGCTGTAATCCCTGGGGTCGCAAAGAGTCGGACACGACTGAGCGACTTCACTCACTTTTCACTTTCTTGCATTGGAGAAGGAAATGGCAACCCACTCCAGTGTTCTTGCCTGGAGAATCCCAGGGACGGGGAAGCCTGGTGGGCTGCTGTCTGTGGGGTTGCACAGAGTCGGACACGACTGAAGCGACTTAGCAGCCATCATTAAAATTTAGCCATGTTAAGTTGTTCCTAGTGCTGTGTTAAATTCAGAACTATTGTCCCTTGGCTTCTACAGAAATGGAAGGTCCAAATTCTGCAGTTTCAGCCCAAGAAAAGACAAGTTGAAAATGAAAATGTTGTTTTAGTAGAAAATAAAAAGCATCCTGAAGGCTTGGATTCCCACAAATAAGCCACAAACTATATTAAACATGAATGAACCATAAAGAGCTCTTCAGAACTCAAATTTGGAGTCATTAAAGTCGCTTTGAATTTGCACTACTTTTGTTGATAATTAAAACATGTTCACAGAATCTTGCAAGTGGGAACAATTACAGAGTTATTGTTTCACAATGAAGTTAGCAAATCATTTAAACAAAAACTGCAAAAGAGGAAGACTTGATGGAACCTGAGCGTTATGAATGGTGGATCTGTTTGTTCTATGTATTCGTGTGAGTGGATAGCATTTAAGAGTCATCCACACTTTTGAAAAACTGAAATTTCACCCCTTGCTCCATCACTAAGGTACCTAAAAGTCACTAATATTTCCTTCGAGGATAAGACTTTCATTGTTTTTTAATCAAAGCAAAATTTAGGTTTATATGTTTTTAATAAATTATCTGAGTAATTTCAAATATAGACTGTGTTTGTTTAAAATCAACAAATTCTGCATGGTAATATGGTAAATGTAAAAATAATAAGCCAAAATAAGTGTGTGTGTGTGTGTGTATGCCAAATTCATATATATATCCCACAGTAGGCACATGAAAATTAGTTTGGGTACTATTAACGTTTTTAAAAATTATCAATTGCCTAATTATTAAATATCACAACTGTTTTCCTTTCTTATTCTATTCCTGTGAAAAACAAACAGCAACAAGCTTACAAGAGAAACCATGCAAATTGATAGTTAGTAATGGTTGATAGTGGGTTACAAGCCATCTGAAATCCTCCCTAGATTATAATATATAATAAATAAAGCATTAAATTATATTAGCTTAAAGCTCAGAGTTTATTTACCATCGCATATTTAGTGGATAGTTCTTACATTTTATACTAAAATTTAAGACTAGTATATAATCTGTTCTTTGACCATGTTTAGCCCATGTACATATCTGTGCTCAGTCACCTTAGACATGTCTGACTTCATATGTGTATATAAATTTTCCTTTTACCAACAAATGGCAATAGGTGGTAATGATTTATGCTTTAATAAAAAAGAATTCCAGTAGAGCTATTTCAAATCCTGAAAGATGATGCTGTCAAAGTGCTGCACTCAATATGCCAGCAAATTTGGAAAACTCAGCAGTGGCCACAGGACTGGAAAAGGTCAGTTTTCATTCCAATTCCAAAGAAAGGCAATGCCAAAGAATGCTCAAACTACCGCACAACTGCACTCGTCTCACACACTAGTAAAGTAATGCTCAAAATTCTACAAGCCAGGCTTCAGCAATACGTGAACTGTGAACTTCCTGATGTTCAAGCTGGTTTTAGAACAGGCAGAGGAACCAGAGATCAAATTGCCAGCATCCGCTGGATCATAGAAAAAGCAAGAGAGTTCCAGAAAAACATCTATTTCTGCTTTATTGACTATGCCAAAGCCTTTGACTGTGTGGATCACAATAAACTGTGGAAAATTCTGAAAGAGATGGGAATACCAGACTACCTAAC